>CM034537.1:16959375-17055563 GCA_020002185.1 Paraescarpia echinospica | reverse complement strand
TTTTTAGCAAAAGGTGTGTGGACAGCGATTTCAATTTATTCAAATATTTTGCATTTGACCTTCGTTGACATTCATACCTGCCATTTTTTAGAAAATGGCGGCCGTTAAAACAAATTATTACGTACCTTAAGAACTACGTCATATACAGCTGTTGTTTGTTGTGTAAAAATATAGGTATTCCGGGGTAACAGTTTCATATACCTGTGTGTTAATTTTAACCGTGTCCGACTTACATGTCATGCATTTTAAAAAATGGCGGACGTGAAAACAAAATTCCTGATATCTCTATGTCACGTAGAGCATTCATGTTGGAGTTAAAATATAAGTAATCGGACTGCGATCTCAAATGTCTCAAACATGTTTTATTTGACCTTCGCTGACATTAGCATCGTCCATTTTAAATATGATGCCTTTCAAAACCGATGTTTCCATATCTTAAGAAATATAAGCCTCACACACCACTAACGTTAATGCCAAAATGCAAGTTTGAGGGACAGTGATTTAAAATATTAAAATGTTTACCTTCTCTGACATTTGTATCCACTAAGTGAAAAGATAGCACTACTAAAACTACATTATCCGATAAAACGCAGGCTCTGATTGCACATCAAATAGCACACATATGCCATTCGTTAGATCTATCAGTGACTTTGATATGTGCTTGGAAACGCTGCAAACACATATGAAGCTGTTCATCGAGAGCAACCCTATGTAGCGTCCACCGTTTTCATAATTTGCTCACAACGCACTTCCATTTGATAGCAACAACATTTAGTTACACGGCCGATACAAACGGTATCATACAACGTTTTGTCTGGTCAATTGTCCGTGTACGTGTAAGTCTAGTGCACATATCTTCCGTTAAAAATGAGCCAAGCTCATAGTGTGCATCCAACGTTGGGTGTTGCTGAAGTCCTCCCAATCCGAGATAAACGTGCGTCATCTTGTGAGTGTACCCTTCTTCCCAGTCTCGGCGGTGTCGGGTGTAATGCAGGTCACCTGAAAATGTCACATTTATATTCAGAGCATCATTTTAAACACTCCGTTAACGCGGTTTGTTGCAACCAAAGAAATCATTGGTATTTTGGAGAACATTATGAAATAACTCATATCACACTTCACTCGGGCTTAATGTCGCATAACCATCGTGCAGAAGCGCATGACATGTATTTCCCGCGTCCTAAGGCATGAGGACACTCTTTACCACGTTCACTGGTACGGTGGTCTTCTCTTTAGCCATTTGATACACCCAGGATTGCGTGTATGTTTATGGGTGTGCCGGTGTGTGAGCGCGCGCGCGTGGGTGCGCAGGAGGGTGTGCATCTCACTAAACAGAAAATCTATATACTTATTATATTTTAAATATACTTTTTTTTATAGAATTCTATTGCGTGTGTGAGAGCGTGAGTGCTTTTGTCATTGCGTGCATGCATGTATATGTTGTGTGTGTGTGTGTGTGTGTGTGTGTGTGTGTGTGTGTGTGTGTGTGTGTGTAAAATATTAGAATGGTTACCTTCTCTGACATTTGTATCCACTATGTGGAAAGATTTCAGATTTATAGTCACAGGATGACTTCAAAATATCCGTTAACGCGGATTTTTGTAACCAAAGTAATCACTGATATTTTGGAGAACATTACGAAATAAATCATATCACACTTCACCCGGGTATCATGTCACAATACCATCGTGCAGAATACGCGTGACATGTATTTCCCGCGTCCTAAGGCATGGGGACACTCTTTACAACGTTCACTGGTACGGTGGTCTTCTGTTTACCTCTTTTGCCGTCTGATACACCTGGGATTGCGTGTGTGTGTCGTTGTGAGCACGTGCGCGTGCGCGCGTGTGTGCGTGCTTGCATGCGCGCGAGAGTGTACACATCACTTAACAAAAAATCTAAAGAATATCTATGTACTTATTATATTCTATATTATATAATTTTTGTGATAGAATTCTATATCATTTCTGCAGAATTGTGTGGGTGAGTGTGTAAGTGAATGAGTGCGTGTGTCAGAGCGTGCATGCATGTATATGTTGTGTGTGTGTGTGTGTGTGTGTGTGTGTGTTTGTGCGTGTTTGTGTGTGTGTGTGTGTGTGCGTGTGTGTGCGTGTGTGTGTATATATATGTGTTTGTGTGTGTGTGTGTGTGTGTGTGTGTGTGTGTGTGTGTGTGTGTGTGTGTGTGTGTGTGTGTGTGTGTGTTTGCGTGTGTGTGTATGTGTGTGTGTGTGTGTGTGTGTGTGTGTGTGTGTGTGTGTGTGTGTGTGTGTGTGTGTGTGTTTGTGTGTGTGTGTGTGTGTGTTGTTTGCCAGTGCCTGTGTGTCGTGGGTGAATGCATGCGTGCGTGTGTATGTTGTTGGATGGTGTTGACATTTAGAAATGAACCCTTTTAAACTAATAATCTGCTAGACCAATTATATTATTGCAATAGGTGTGTCATTAATATTAATACTTAAAATCGTTTTGTGCAGCGGGAGGCCAGAAAGGTGATTAAGCGGTGTATGCCACAAACATCCAAGGACAAAGGACTGTTTTTACTACATGACAAAGTGCCATTTTGCTACTCTTCCTTGGGCGATCCTAGCACGGCCATGAATTCGGCAAATGGGTTTTGATATTTAGGTCGAACACGTGTAGATGCACAATAACCTACCATCAAGGTACTATTAGAGGGCTCGGGACACCAAATAGTTATATTCTTTCGTGTGGCCGTTTTAGAATTAATTCATGTTATTAGTACGTTCTAAACAGTGGTACGTAATTTGCCTACGTAAGAGATTAAATCATTGACAGGTAACTGGCAATATTTATGAAAACGTATGTATGTATGTATGTATATATATACATACTCTTTCGAGGCTATATTTGGCGGAGATAGATCGTAGAAATTGGTGGTGCAGAAAAGTTGATAAACAAGTGGAATTACTGATTGATAAGTATTATTCTTGCCTTAATATCATTCATAAAGTTGCAATAAACATATATTGAGTAGCAGTTGTGCTTAAAGTTAGTTAGTTATAGTATTTTAGAATACCTTAGTATAGTGAGTGATAATAGGGTAACTCACTTAGGCTTCGATAATTTGTAAACAAGATTTAACAAACCTGATTATGTGGTAGAATATATAGGAGATAAAGTAACAACCATCAAACTACTTACATAAGATAATATCTGTGTAAGCCAGTACTTGCTAGATATTTTGATTAGGTAGCATTGTTGTTAAAATTAAGCAAGGGCGATAGTCGGGCGGCGTAACCTAAATAAATAAAGCAGCCTAACGTAACGTAATTGATTGTATTTAAATTAGGTCACTACCGGTAATGTTAGCGTTCGTGTCAGGATAAATAGTTGGCTGTGTAATTGAAATTTGTAACCTAAAGTGTGCTGTAGTACACAGGAAACAGTCTTTATAAAGACTAAGTTAGTTAAGTTATTAAATAAATTCTGATCGGGATATGGCGCCTTGCAAGCGGCAAGTCAAGGCAAAGCGACACTTGGTGTGCGATCACTGCCACAGCTGGGTAGATTTTGCATTGTCCGGCTGTGGGAAGTCATGGGCAGAAACCATGGAGGAAGGATTCACCTTTCAGTGCATTGGGTGTTGGAAGGTGGAGTGTCTGCAGAAGGAGATAGTTAGGTTGACAGATATGTTGAAGGGAATGGAGATGGGAATTAGCAAGGAGGCAGGTCGAATGGAGAAAGACGACAGGGAGAGAGGTGAGAATACTGCAAGACTGAAGGAGAATAGCAGTGGCAAGAAAACTGAGGAAAGGAGATTGAGAGGAGGGAAGGTGATTGGAGGGGAAGAAATTGGAAAATCGACAACAGAAAACGTGACAAGCGTGAAGGTGACAGGGAAGAAAGTGACCGTAGAGAAGGAGGGAGGGAAGATGGGAAGGGAGAGGAGAGAGGAAAGAGAGGGTGTTTATGGGCGACTCCATTATGAGAAAGACGGACAAGGCACTGAGCGAGGGGAAGGACATCGTTGTTTGTTTACCGGGGGCTAGGATTGAACATGTAACTGACAGGGTAGAGAAGGTATTGGGACATGGCAGGGGGGGGGGTCTATACTGGTACATGTAGGAACAAATAATGCAGACAGGGAGGGAACAACTGCGATAGTACAGAAGTATAGACAGTTAGTGAGGAAGCTACAGAAGACGAGAGTTGAACAGGTTATTCTGTCAGGAATTTTGCCAGTAATGGGAGGAAGGGGGCAACGTATAGAAACTGTAAGAGGATGGCGATCAACGTACTAGTTGAGCAGATGTTTGACGAAGAGGGGGTGGGATTCACAGATTTATGGGGATACTTTGTTGGGAGGGAAGATATGTACATGAGAGATGGCCTCCTCCATCTTAGTGGAAAGGGGGCAGCAGTTTTCTCAGAGAACCTGCTGCGATCTGTTGACAGTGGGACAGGTTGTATCTATTTAAACTAGATTCGCAGGGGGGACTCACAGAAAAGCCTGAAAATGGAGGCAGATAAAGACAGCACAAATGAATCAGCAAATAACAGTCTGGAAAACTCTTCTGAAGCTGGATATAAATGTGTTTGTTTAAATGCAAGGAGTATAGTAAACAAAAGAAATGAACTAAACATTATGGTAGAAGATATTGACCCTCATATAATAGGTATAACCGAATCCTGGACCACCACCGATATATCAGATGCTGAATTGGGACTGACAGGATATGTAATGTTTAGAAAAGATAGAATAGGAAGAAAGGGAGGTGGAGTTATTTTATATATTAAAGAATCTATTCAGGCTTATGAAATAAAATTAGAAAGAGAAGCAGATTGCGAAGAAGCTGTTTGGTGTAACATAGTTACAGGAAACTCAACGTTAACAGTTGGGTTAGTTTATCGAAGTCCAAACATAAGCATAGAAGAGAATGAAAAAATACAAAACGCTATAAGGGAAGTAAGCAAACGGGACTGTATTATTATGGGGGATTTTAACCACGGGCATATACAATGGAAATCTCTACAGAGTATGGGGAGTGAGGACCACAAGTTTTTAGTTTTAGTTCAAGATACATTCCTTTCTCAACATGTGCTAGAACCAACCAGGGGTGAGAATGTGTTAGACATAGTTTTGTCCTCACAGAATGAATTAGTTGACAATGTTAAGATATGTGAGCCACTGGGGAGTAAAGGATCACAATCCAGATACATTTTACCATCAAAGTAAAATCAGAAAGGAAAAGTAAAGCAGGTATAGGAGAAATTTCCACAAAGGAAGGTGGTATAAGGACATGAGGAAATATTTAGCAAAGATAGAACTGAATAACACACTGAAAAAATAAGACGGCAACAGAATGCTGGAAATGCATTAAAGAGTGAAATTAAGTGTAAGGTCGATAACTCTGTACCCCTTCCAAAAACAAGGAAAACGTCCAAAAGAAACACTATCGAAAGAAGCCATTAGAAAAAATTCAAGTACAACAAATGATGTGGAAGTCATATAGATAAAATTGGAAATGTGATGAAGACTACAACAGTTATAAAGAAGCACTTTAACCGCCAGCTGAAATTAGAAATTCAAAAGAGAAGCTATGAACAACAATTAGCTAGTAATATAAAACATGACAGCAAGAGTTTTATGCGCAATGTTCGAAGCAACAGAAAGTTCAAGATAAAGTCGGTCCTCTAGAAGATAGTGGCTAAAATATAATATCAGAGGGATTCTTAATGGCAGAAGAATCTGAATGAGTACTTTAGTTCAGTGTTTACCAGGGAAGAAGTTATTAGTTCACTGCCAGTACCAGAGGTTAAGTCTACAAGTGATCGACTATTTAGGACAATTAATTGTAACCCCGGAAATGGTAGGTAAGAAAAATAAGGGCTATGAAGGATAATAAATCACCTGGAGTGGATGGTATTCCACCCAAACTACTATTGGAAATTGTAGAACAAATTAGCATACCGCTTGCAACAGTTTTCAATTTGTCATTAGAAGAGGGAGTGGTTCCTTTAGAATGGAAAGAAGCAAACATTATACCGTTATTCAAAAAAGGTTCGAGAAACAAGTCAGAGAACTATAGACCAGTGAGTTTAACATCAGTGATTTGTAAATTGTTAGAAAGACTAATTAAAGATCACATGGTGGATTTTCTTGTTAAACCAAACTTGATAAACCCATCTCAACATGTTTTTTTTAAAGCGAGGTCATGCTTAACAAATATGTTATGTTTTTTGGAAGACATCACTAAGTGGGTAGATGAGGGATCACTACTTAGATTTTCAAAAAGCTTTCGACAAAGTACCACATCAAAGATTACTGCTTAAACTAAAGGCCCATGGCATAGGAAATGGTATAATAAACTGGATAGAACAATGGCTGATTGACAGAAGACAACGTGTAGTAGTTGATGGGGAGGCTTCAAACTGGAAATCGGTATTGAGTGGGGTACCACAGGGATCAGTATTAGGTCCTATATTATTCTTAATATATATCAACGATTTGGATGATGAAATAACAAGCAAGGTGTTGAAATTTGCAGATGATACAAAAGTGTTTAGAAGGATTAAAAGTGATGGAGATAGACAGCATTTACAAGATGATCTTGACAGGTTGATCAAATGGTCTGAAAAGTGGCTGATATGAAGGTTTCAGAGCAGTGCGGAATTGCAGCCTAAAAGGAAATCAAACCTTGGATTAATTAGGCGAAACATAACGTATAAGGAAAAAGAGCTAATAATACCGCTGTACAAAACAATAGTTAGGCCTCATTTAGAATATTGTATTCAAGCGTGGAGGCCATATCGCAGGAAGGACATAGATATGCTAGAAAGAGTGCAGAGGAGAGCAACTAAAATGATACCAAAACTGAGGGATCTTATTTACGAAATACGCCTAAAAAAATGCGGTTTAACAACACTAGAGACCAGGAGATTGAGAGGAGATCAGATAGAAGTGTTTAAAATATTGAAGGGTTATGAAAATATTGATAGAAATATTTTTTTCTCAGTTAAGAAAGATAGAAGGACTAGAGGACATGAACTTACATTGGCAAAGGAGCAGAGTAGATTGGATATAAGAAAGTTTTCATTTTCACAAAGGACTGTAAATGAATGGAACAGATTACCTGCTGATTGTGTGGGTGCTAGTAGCGTGAATATGTTTAAAAATAAAATCGACACATACCTCAGACGGGCGGGATACACATAGATAAAAGGGTCGGACTCTCGATAAGCCAAAGGGCTTCCTTGTCCACCTGCCACCTAGAGTTAATTCTCTGGGTGGCAATCTTGTTAAATCTTGTTAAATATACATATATATATATATATATATATATAAATATATATACGATGAGATCCAGAGTTCTTGTGCTCTTCAACACTTACACTGCGCCTCTAACGAATTTACTCAACCGACACGACGTACAACACCATCTGTAGGCCGATGACACGCAGTTATATTCAGCGGTAATATTAATAGTCACAAGGTGTTAAATTACTTGTAAACTTCAGTTCATTATTACACATTTGGGCAGCCAATATAATAAACAGCTTCACAATCGCGTGACTTTATGGGAAAGAATTTAAATTTGTCAGTTTCACAATCTAAACTCAACATTTGTTAAGCGTCATGCAACACTTCACCAACTTACATCTACTTTAAGTATCCTTTGCCACAAGTTGTATGTGTATATTCAGCTAAGTGCTGACATTAGCAGTTGCAAAACTAACCATTGAAATGCACATATTTGCTGCTTGAGCGTTTCACCGGACGACTTGTACGTAGACATGTCTTGACAAAATGACATCTGATATAAGGGGGCTAAATAATTGATGATGTTAACCGAACGACCAACAAACAGACACACAACAAACACAGTTACCGTGGGTCAAACTATCACGGGAGTTATTCTGTGATACTACGCGACTGTAGAGACACTGCTGAAGACAAGATGCCGACCAAACAGATTCGTCCACATCTTCGCCCGCCATTTCGGATTCTGCTCCGAGTTTTGCTTTTAACGTCCGTCTGTGTCTGGATGGGCACGACTAGTTCAGAAGGTAACATGTTTCTGTTTCGTTGCTCTTAACCGATCCGTATTATTAAATTACTTTAAAGCTGTTAAAGTACACTCGTTTTAATACTTAATTGATAATCTGAATCAGCTGGCAGGTGATTATAGAACAACGCGTGTCTAACTCCTCGTTAGACGAAGAGCGCACCTTTTCTGTCGCACTGCAACCGTGTGTCCGCTGCACTAGTTGATACTGTTCCTCTGACTTTACAAATTTAAAAGAACAAAGTCTACTACAGCGAATGTTTCGAGGAAAGAGTTGGTGACGCCCATACACGATGAAGTGCCTGCAATAGACTGATTCTCGACAAATGCGCCAATGCAACAAGAGATTGTATCCGAAATGCCATCCTAATATCCTAATCTGCATTACGCATCATGGTTTCACCACTGTTGATCAACGATGTTGTTGTCAAAACGTGATTTTTAAATGGAGATAAAGAGTGCTACTAAAATTACTGGTGTTGATTAACATCACAAAAACGTTCCCAGAAGTACTTAGTAGGCCCTACACGGAACAAAATAATGTAATGTTCCGGCATGTTTGAAGGCACAATGCTGCCGATATTACTAAACGTCCCATATTGTCAGCATTCCTCTCACTATGAGACCAGCGAACCATTGCTATAAATAACTACAGGTCTTTAACTGCAGTAGCCATCTATTTTACTACCAAACGTTTGTGGCAGGCTGGCAATATCTTCTCCATCGTACCGAGATCCAGTCGCATCTTTACATGGTCAGTCGCTTCATTGACCACTGATCTTCCAATTACCGGTGTGTGAAATCAAACAAATGTAGACATTTACAGTTATTTAAGTTTGTTTGCTCACACAGGAAACAATGGATGCATCGAGTGGTGAGCCACTCACCAGAGGACGTCACTGTGGCGTTGCGTCCACAATGTCAGAACCAGTCGTCATTGGCGATTGCTGAACAGACTTGGTCAGCGGGAACAAGTTTACGAACCCAAACATATAATGATGATAACTGCAGCGCGGTATGCTGTTCCATGATTGTGTGTAAGCTAGTACATAACTATTACAATGTGTATGACATTGCTTTCCAGACACCGGCGGACTCTGTCCTCTGGTGGTTGTGACACAGCCAGATATCTTGAAGGTTCCCGTGAATAACACCGTGAATAACACCGTGATACCGCCACGATATGGTACACCTACTGAACTCGTTGACGGCGGAAGTACGTGACAAAGTTTTGTATTAACTATTTAAACATTGCAGGGTGCACACTTCTGGTCTGCGTGTGACCGGACATTGAAGTAGTAGTTCTATATAATAGCATAGTTGCGTTTGTATTATGATTCGTATTCTTTGTCGTCAAAGCTAATGCGTGCAAAACTAAATATCCTATGTACCTGCGTATAGTAAAGTATCCCATTTACGCAACACTATGTAATCAAGCAAATCAACACCAGCTAATCAAAGTTAACGTACATTTTAATAGTAATTACACATCCTAGTACTCTTTTATGCCATACATATCATTAATCTTCACAGACATCACGACTGCGAGCAGTTCGTAAATGTTCATCTCTATTTCGGAATTCTTAATGGAACTGTGAGCAATTTCTCCCGCTCTATTGTACTGTTCGATGGTAGATCTATTTAGAACGAATGCGCCAGAAAACAAGAGTAACAATTGCTAAAATTTTGGATAGGGAAAGACGTATCGTCGACAAGACAGAACGGACCGGGAGCTGTGACCCCGCCCTCATGGAACAATGGAGTAAAGAATTATTGTAATGACATGTTGGGGACAATCCGTTTCTAGTTTTTGTATTTATTATTTGATATTGTTCTTAAGACTATAATAACTATGTTGAAGGTATATTGCCCGCAAAATATTGTGTTTAGTAACCTGTAACAACGATCGAAATTTGGAAAATAACACCCCGGAACTTGTTCAAATGGTAAACAAAATACATAGTTTCAAAACAAGCTTGATTGACAATACTACCGAGGCGGGCTGAGATAACTGCAATACCCTGTGATGTTCAACGATTTTCCATTATTTCACGTTCAGCGCGGCAGACTTCCTTTTTAAAATTACGACATAGGCTAATTCCGGGTAGAGGAACAGATTGTCTCCCGTTAAACAGCTACAGGCTTGTATATCATATACATAATGTTGTGTTATTCATTCCCAGATGCATCACTGGCAGTCGCTGTGGACGCAATGCACGGCTTTGTATATTGGACGGATGGCGGCCTAATCAAACGAGTTAGACTTGATGGTACCAACCAAACCGTCATCTTAAATACCGGTAAGTTGATTATTACGTGCTCTGTAATAATGTCGATAATTGTTATATATGTAGGTGCATTCATATAGGACCCAGTGGGTCCAAAGATACAGTGTATACACTGCCTGCTTGGCGTCTCTTACCCGCCCAATCGGGAAGCAACTCCGGCCGCTGGGAATATTTTGCTTCCCCTGGCATAGGCAGCAGATAGAAGGGACGAACGGGTTTTAGTCTCTCTTCCGAAAGACACAGGCAATGTGAGATGAACGAAATTGCCTAAGTTTCGATACTTCGGCAGGTGGAATCGAATCAACGTATTCTCGATCGACAGTCTGGCACTCTACCGCGCGACTACCGCTCACCACGCATTTATTAGGTGTATATCATTTCTCACTTCATTGAGAGTAGTATACTTAATGATGTAAAACACTGATAATATTGGTTGATGTGTCGGTCTGGATTAAACACTGTCTGAAGAGTTACTAGTTTCCGATAGACGTCGAGGTGGCATTCGGATGAATAAATCTGCGCATAGTAACTTACATCAATATAATTGTTCGACAGGTAATGTTGAAAATAGCTGATTGATTCCTATTTGATTTATGCGTAGTTGTCTTTGCTACAGCAAACGCCGTGATCATAGCACTGACGAATGTGTTCCAAAAGACATATGTATACCACGTCTCGAGTAGTAACTGCCCGACCGATTGTTTCCATATCTACACAATGCGTCTGAATACGTTACAAAAATAATGACTACCATAAAAGGTAAACGGTTGCCGGTAAGAGAACAACACAGAATACACCAACAGACCAGCAACTACTTAAAGACAGGGAGCACAGTTTTTCTGCAATGATCCGTGGAGTATAGTGACATCATGTGAATTATTGTAACGTCAGAAAAAAAAAATTGCAAATGAGTAGCGATTGATCAACATTGTATATATGTATATATATATATATATATATATATATATATATATATATATATATATATATACTGGCGGCCATCGCAGTTTAGATTTGTTTAGATTTATTACGGCATAGACGATGCCAGTGGATTCGTGGAGAAATGTAATTGGTGTAACTCAATGTTATGCAGGCAACGTTTAAAGGGAACATTTGTGGAGGTTATAACGTATCAGCTTGTATACAATACAATATAATACAACTTTATTTATCCCTGTAAAGGCAATTACATTGTCGTTTGGGCGGGCACAGTGTATACAAATATATATATATATATATATATATATATTAAAATATAACATAGGTAACAGCGTATTACTGGCTCACTTCATCATGGTCACAAAAAGAATAATTTATCACATGAACACACGGAGTGCATTTCTTCACACTGTAACCACTAAATATATAGAACATACACACACACTACATTCATTTCACTTCGTTAAAAAGACTGATAGCAAGAGGAATAAAATATAATTTCTTACGGTTTGTTTTGCACGAGGGGCACCTAAAACGGCGGCCCGACGGCAGAATCTCAAACATGGGATATAGAGCATGACCATCATTGGCTAAAATAGAACGTTCCTTCCTAAGCACCTGTTGTTCACAACACTGAGTGACGTCTCTCAGAGTCTCTCCAATTATTTTGGAGCTGACACGTACACACTTCTGTAAACTGTTCATGTTTTTAACACTCGGGTTGAAATACCAGCAAATTAACGAAAAGCAAAGAACAGTCTCAATAAAAGACTTGTAAACCAGATTTAAAATTGTTTTATCAACAGAAAATAACTTTAGTTTTCTAAACAAACTACATACCCTGCTGACACTTCTTGACGATTACTTCAGCTAATACACATATAACAACTGGATTCTCAGAATTTGCAACACGAGAAGACCGAAGATGCGGGAATTACGCAAAGAAATCGGAATGAGGAAACAGTTGATAATGAAAGTAGTTATTAGCAGATATTGGTGCGCATGACTAATACAGACATGTTAGCGAAGAGAGTTTGACAAAAGAGAACACCAGAAACACCAGAAGGAGAAGAGGAAGACCGAAATGAAGATGGGGAGGCAGTACTAAGAGATCTCTCGAAGGGGCTCAGTGAACAGCCTAGAGTAAGAGAGGATCGCGGAGGTGCGAGGGAGGAATATGGAAATCAGTAGGAAATACAGTTTAGTTTCGCCCTCTTCTAAATTACTATATTTTAAATATTGCATATCCTCCTTAGCTTCTTAGCAATTCCACCCAGCAGTTGACGACTTTTGTTATGTACATGAGTAAGAGGACGCTTTATCTGTTGGTTTTGTTGCGCCACTGAGTCCGGATTTTTGGAGAACCTTGGCGCGAAATAAGTAACTGTATAATAATAATAATAATATTTTTTAAACTCGTCGAGAGGACGGGACTAATTAAGTGACGAGGTCGCCACCCTGGCAAAGGGATCGGGAGAGTAGGGGGAGTTTTGGCGGGTTGGTATCTAAGTAGCAATGGAATTCTTGGTTATTATTTTTTTGCGTTCACTCTAGATTCGACCCGATTATCCGGACTGGCTGTTGACCCGATACAAGGCAAGTTGTTCTTCTCAGACTTCGACGGCGAAATGGTCGAAACGGTCAACGTAGACGGAAGTGGAAGACAAGTTCTCTTCAATGCCACTGGCCACCCTAGGGGCATCGCGGTGGATTTGAAGGAGAGGTAGCCGATGAATTTATACGTGTATACATCTTAACATTTACATTTAAATTTGTGATGTTAGTTTACTTTTCTTTTCTTTGGACGCTGCTGTTTTGTTAATGCTATATTAGTCCATTCCATCGCAGATCGGTTGAAATATATTTGGCACGTTGCGGTTTCTAAGGCCTGTCACAAACAAGAACACGGGCATTTTAAAAATGTGCTTCTTTTAATATTTCTCTTACCAGAATGAATCAGTCATTACCTGGATCAACTATTTTGCAAAATATTTCACAGCGACACCGTGAAATATAGCTACCTCGGTAATTCGGCCACATCGCAAAAAAGCTCACCATGGGATAGTCCGAAATTATTGTTGTAACAGTAACATATAGGAAATTAGTTCCAATACTATGGTCACCTCGCTATTCAGGTCAGTTTTGTCCAGTCCAAAGAGTGATCGTAATAGAGAAGTTCCAGTGTATTATGGACTTATACTGCCTGTCAAATTGCATTTATTAAACCCAAAACATTGTCTGTAGTTTTATATTTTGCACTCGAAAAGTAAATAAAACAGTGAAATTATAAACCACCCAATTGGCAATATAACTGACGCCGGTTGTTTTACCGCAATGCGCCATTTTGTGTTCAGCGCGGTCGCCATTTTCCCACAGCTAAACCTATCAAATAAGTGAACTTCTTACTAATAATTACTACCCAGGGTGATTCCGTGTAACATGATAGTCAATCAACCGTCAAATACATCTTTTCAGACTGTTGTTTCTTGTATGGAGACGATCCATCTATCGAGCCAACCTTGATGGAAGTGGATACATAGAGATTGTGTCGGCAAATACGAACAGGCGAAATGATCTGGCAATTAATGGCAACACCGACAACAACAAGATATGTTGGACTGACTATTGTAAGTGTTTCACAAGTCCTGTGTTCGTAGAGTAGAGCTCACGTTGGCAGTTAACGTTAATTTAAAGACACGGCGTGTATATGGCGTTCTATGTCATATCAACAATGTGTACCTTTATAAGGGAAAGTACAACTATTTCCATTGGTTAACTGCCTCTACATGGAGAGCGCTGCCGTAACGGTTAAAGCATCGAGCTCGCAATCTTGAGATTCTTGGTTCGAATTGTCGAGCTGCCGTTTCGAACCGTGTGCAAGTTCGTTCTCGCTACGGTGTTCCAGGTCATTCATCTGCATAGCTGGTAGAAGTACGTTAATTTTGGACTTGAGTAAAAGTACAAGTAACTAGAAAAAAGCTACTCAAGTAAAAATACTTCTTTAAAAATTTACTTGAAGTACAAATAAAAAAAAAAAAACTGTACTTGAAATAAACAAAAAAATACTCTTCTAATTTAATAGCTTGACGTTTTGTTTTGTAACTTGTACTTCACTTGGTAATCATGCCGGCTAATGGTAATGAATCAGCCAATCAGAAAATATTACCACTTGTCCTTCCCGCTGATATCTATATATATATATATATATAGATCTGTGCCATGGGCAAACAGTTCTACGTTTAGGCACTGATCATTTGACGGAAATATCTTAGAAGTTCAAAAAATGTTAACACATAAATTATGGATATTTCATTACATTAAGAAAAGTACACCTTGGTTGTACTTGATTACAAGTTAAATACTTCTAAAAATGTACTTCATTACCCAAGAAAAGTAAACTTGTCTACTTAAGTAAAGTAACGAAGTAAAGGTATTTCCTTATATGCCGGCTTTGTTCGGCTATATGAATGAGTATCTGGTCGTAAGCACGAGAGATTTTTGCCAATGACAGTGCCTGGGCTAATCTCGTTTATAAATGCCGTGTCAACCCGAAACCACTATGTCACCACCTTAAGGGGATAATATACTACATAAGTGGAGTAAGCAACGTAGGATGCTTTGCTCTCATCTGTACAGTAACTCACACCTGGTGAACAGGATATATACCCTATAAACGATCATCTATGGTTGTTTACTTAATCAAATCGTTGTTGTTTCTTCATCGAACGTTTGCATTACAGCTAAACAGACCGTAGAATGCTCAGACTACAACGGTGGCAATCGAGAAGTGTACAACACTACCGGCCGTCCATCGTCAATACAAGTTGAAAACGATGTTGTTTATTACACACAAACCGACCCGAAGAGGTACTGTATTTTAGAATTTCCCCAATTGGGAGCCGTGCTTGTGAATTTAACAGTGGCGCTTGTGAAGTATTCTTGCTGTTTGCTGTCAATGTTAACAGACTATGTATAATTCGCCATAGGATGACGTTGCTATTGTGAACTGATAGTGATGACCTTTCGTAATCTCCAGACCTATAATGACGTGCCGTTGCTGTATAGTTTACTATGCAGCAGCACTGGCCCATTGTTTGCAACAATGCGTTTGCATATGTCAGTGCATCGCATAATGTGTTTCCATTAAAGAGAAGTGTACGTAGGGAAGTATTCCAAGCCGTAACGTATCCGATGAGCTGTGCAACTCGCGAGAAGCACAACAAGGCTGTCATGTCGCTAATGTTGCCGATATCCTCCTCTTTCTCTTTGTAGTCCGGTGCGATATTTGCCTCAATATTGGTCTTCTACTGTTTTTTTTCACGTCATTGCACCTGCACCGTCGTATCCACCACCGATCTCCATTCACCCCTATCTGTCGTTCTCACTCTCCACTCCCGTCGCAACCCAGCCACGTGTTTGGTTACACAATCCACCCATCTGGGTCGTATTTTCCTTTTATTCTTTCAACTTCCACATTGAGGGTGTCCGGCTTCTTCGCTAGCTGATAACTTCCTGTTAATTCCACCTGTCCAGTCCACAGATTTTAACAAACTCCTCAACGGTTTCCTCTTTACACTTCCACATCAAACTCTATCCTCAGCCCCTCCATTCTTCGTTGATCTATTAATTACTCTCTCAATTCTTCTCACCCAATTGCGTTTTCTATTGTTGGTGTTGTTTTTCTGCCTTCGCCGTTGTCGTTAGGCCACATGAAGGTATACCGGTCTGACATACGAACCAAGCACTTTGATAACTATCAATATATTTTCTTTCAGTGTTAACACGATTCACCTGAAAGGAGGAAACCGTTCTATTATCGATATGGGACCGTATAACGGAAAGCGCATGATAGGCATCGCCATAATACGTGGAGAATACAATACAACAGCCACTTCATGTAAATATGTCATGTTCGTATGGGTGTCTTATCGGCGTTGATTTATTATTTCCGTTGATGCACAATTTGAAAGAGTGTAACTGGCATCTCAGAGTGCACGTCAGTTTGTTTGCTTTTTCTGAATATGCATGTTTGTTGTTGTTTCTTAATGTTTGTATTTGCTCCATGTGTCTACCTCAGCCGTTGTTGAGCAGACGCGGTGATGCTTAATTTGCTGCAGATGTAGTTAAGTGTGTTGCAGGTTAGGAAAGGCATGAAAGGCAACGAAATGATCAAAGCACAGTAGAAGAGGGGGAGAGGGAGAGAAGAGAAAGGAGAGCGCAATGAGAGAGAGAGAGAGAGAGGGGGGAGAGAGAGAGGAGGAGATAGAAAGAGAGAGCTTAAGCGACAGCGAGGGGGAGAGAGGGAAAGGGGGGAAAAGAGAGGGTGGGGAGTGAGAGAGGGAGGGAGATTGAGAGAGAGAGGGGGTTGGAGAAAGAGAGAGAGAGAGAGAGAGAGAGAGAGAGAGAGAGAGAGAGAGAGAGAGAGAGAGAGAGAAAGGAAACACTGCTGACATTGCGTGACGAACAGATAACGGACGACCCCTAGATGCTCGGATCTAGATGGCTCGGAACAGATACGTCACTGCAGTGGTCACTTCTTGCGACAGGTAATGCGCGCCAAGCGTCGCGACGGGGGAGGAATGAACCATTTCCAGAGGGCCTTTCTCTTACTTGAGAAAATTTAGTGATGATCAGATGGCGCCACTATAAACGAATTTAAGATCACCATACTGTAATGCTGAACATTTCGGCCATTGATTTGCTGCTCCGTGGGTTGATGTACGGTAGTTGTTAAGAATACCCGAATTCGAAGTAAATCAGAATTCGATGGAAGAAGGGAGGAGAATAATATAACTAAGACCGGGAATTGGGTGAAGACAGACGAGTACACAAGAGTGGCAGGGAACGGCGAGAGCGTATCAACTAATTGCAACCTGGTATTGGCAGATTGTGGTATATACATTTCGTACAGTGTTAGCTAACTGTAATACTATGTTGGAGAGTTTCAGCGCACTAGAAGGAGCTTACAAGTACGACCTCGTGGTGTCCCAGGCTGCAGACAGAAGGATAGCAGAACAGAAGATACTTCAACAACAGACAGGAAGTCGTTGCAAAATACATCGCTGATATCACCGAAAGGTGGGTGTAAACTGAAGTACGTACGTGATGTGATGTTCCGTCAAATCGTACTACTTCCGGTGACTTTTATGATGCGCTGTCTCGCAATCCCGGTCCTTTGTAGCTTCTCTCAACTCGACCGTCATCGGGTTTGTTGTATCGTTGACACCGCCTATCGGTATCATGTTTGGTCTTCCTCTCATCCGCTTGACTTTATTTATTCCGTTGATCTGTGTCGGTTCCCCTTCATTCTACAATATGTAGCCTATTACGCGTATGGTGTGACCAAAGTTCTTTTTTGGCTGTCCGTCGAAACGACAATGACATCAGAGGTGAGAATAAACAACGTGCCCGGAGAGCCAATATGACCGACGCCCGGGAGACTCGGAAACACATGTTGCAGTGCACAACAGAGACACAATAGGATTACATCACGGTTAACGCGGTGGACGGATTAACTCACGGCAAGAAACAGTAGTGTTTCAGTCCATCGGTGTAATATTCGTTTCGATGGAGAGCCGAATAACAACTTTGGTTACATCATGAGTAAATATTCCAGGTATATTTAAATCTAAGATGGCAACAATCACATTGTGATTGTGACTTTGGTACGTTAAGTAGATTTCGCCATACATTTAATTAAAATGTATTGGTTCCCATTTCCCGGGACTACTGTGTTTTCTTAGGAAGCAACCATAACAATGTCATGAGAAGTACATATTCGAAAGATTTAAAATCTGTAATGGAGATAGTATATTCCTCTTCTTAATTAATTAATAAATATAAAATTGTTCAGAGAAGTATCAATTTGTTGAAGGTATGCTGTCCGCTAGATGGCGTGTAATTAGCCCGTAACAGTGCTCGCCATTTGTATATTCCTTCTGAGAAATTTAAGCAAAACGGTTAAATTGTAAACAACTGCAATGACAATAGAACGGACGTGGGTTGGTTTTAACAATAAAACAAACTGCCTGTTGATAACGGTCACTCCGGCTAATTCCATGTAACGGAACAGACCATCTCCATTAAAGAGCAACACAATTAAAATTACCGTTGTGCCTTGCACTGTTGTTTGAATGTAGTGAAGGTCTATGATTAATTGCAATGAATTGAGTTGCAGTGATACGAGGAACGAACGTGAAATGCCAACACACACAGAAGACGTTTGCAACACCTATCTTTACCAGAGAGACGGGAGATTGAGCAAGACATACGTTCTTCACGGACAGTGTATGCAACAAGAACCTTCGTGCAACTGTCGGAGTTGTTACCGCTTCTTTAGCATTTAACCGCTCAATCAGTGTGAATGGTGAAAGAAGCAACACCACAGCAGAAAGGACACGGTGCTGTTCATTCAGGAGACTTTCAAAAAGACAACAGCTAGAAAAACACGAATGGGCGACTGAAGGACTATGATTCAGTGGTTCAAAATAACGTGTTTCAAGCGGCTGACTGAACATTCGCGTGTGTTCTCCGGATCGGTCAAACATTTGCCACACGTTTAAGCTGGACATTGACGTTAACTCGTATCCGTCGGTACACAGTCATCACATGTGCCAGTGCATGTATGGTCACCACAGTCGGTTATTTGCAGGCAACCATACATGCATACATGTATCGTCCGGTGTATTCTTCGTGAAGAAGCTATATTAGATCGGCGTCATACTTGAGCGACATCTACTAGTAAGATCAAAACTGTGCCCCAAGACAGACAGAGACTTGCACGTCGATGATGTCATCCGCATGCAATACGGGCCTCACGAAGTCGTGGACTGAGCAGCGCTGGTCGCTCATTCGAAATATGCGTTTACGTAAACTGTGTGGTATTATTTATGCGTTTACTTATGATTAACACAAATGTTACTTTGATTTTGAAAATAGGCGTTCAGTGATGTACAATTATTAACGCCTTCATATCGGTGATGTACCATATATTGATTTTTTTATTTTTATATCTCCTAATTTTCGAAGTGACGTCTCATTCTCCCCAAGGGAGGCTATTATACTATTTCAATTACTTCGATTATTTAGACACGCTGGGTGAATGTGGTTCCATTCCCAACGATACGAAACACAGACGTAACGTAGAACGTATGTCACCAATCACATGAACTATCGGCCAAACTCTCGACATATGAGAACAGTGTTTAAGTGTATATAATAATGACTACAATAATATGTTTTCATAACCCAATATTACCTTAATAAATAAGGATCAATTATTTGTGATTTGGGTTCGCAGAGAGAGAGAGAGAGAGAGAGAGAGAGAGAGAGAGAGAGAGACAGACAGACAGACAGACAGACAGACAGACAGACAGACAGACAAACAGAGAGAGACAGACAGATAGAGAGAGAAAGAGAGAGAGAGAGAGAGAGAGAGAGAGAGAGAGAGAGAGAGAGAGAGAGAGAGAGAGAGGGCCTGGGGAGAGAGGGAGACGGGGCGGACGGACGGACGGACGGACGGACGGACAAAGCGAGAGGACGGACGGATGGGAGAGACAGAGGAGGAGGACAGAGGACAGACGGACGGACAGAGGGAGAGGTGAGGAGGGAGGGAGGACAGGGGAGGGACAGGGGACAGAGGGAGGGGGGGAGGGAGGGGGGGGGGGGACAGACAGACAGACAGACAGACAGACAGACAGACAGGCAGGCAGCAGACAGACAGACAGACAGAAGACAAACAGAGACAGACAGACAGACAGACAGACAGACAGGCAGGCAGGCAGGCAGCCATGCAGTCATACAGACGGACAGACGGACAGACGGACATACGGACAGACGGACAGACAGTCAGACCAGTGAGATATAATAAAAAGTGATAAATTAGGGATGTTCGTGGAATCATCCATTTTTCGATGACGTAATCAAATGTGACGTCACTTACATAGAGGCGACACAGCCTGGTTCCCACGTAGAAGATCTTATTGGAAAACTAAAACAACGAATTGGAAGAACATCGAGTCGATGATGCGCATGGTGTGAGTCAACGGAAGTGTAGCGTAAGTCCAATCTCCACGTAGCGCATGGCCTAACTCCGTGTAGCTAAGGATATAGTGTAGGTCCTAGCTTCAAGTAATAGGTAGCTAGCACATCAAGCTATGTTCGCGAGCCTAGTTTGATGATGAGCGTCGATGTCTGGGAATATTAGTTCATCCCAAGCAATCCTACAGCATTGCACACTCTAGGGAACTGAGCTAATTCAGCCAAAACAACACCACAGCTGCGCCTTAGTGTGGGAACTGAAACAATTCCGCCCAAGCAATCATACAGCATCGCTATGTCTGGAGAAATGAAACTATTCAGGTCGAGCAACACCACAGCCTCGCCCTGCCCAGAGAACTTACACAAATCAGCCCAAGCAATCCCACAGCCTCGCCCTAATAGAGGAACTGAAACAATCCAGCCTAAACAATCACACAGTCTATCCCTCTATGGGTAGCTGAAACCATTAAACCAAACCAATTTCACAACCTCGCCCTCCTCGGGGAAGTGAAAGAATTCAACCTTAGCACTCCCACATCTTCGCCCTGTCTGGGGAACTAAAAGCAACCCAGCAGCCTCGCCCTCCCTGAGGAACTAAAACAAACACGCAGCCTCATCCTCTCTGGGAAACTGAACAAATTCAACCTATGCAATCCTACAGCCACGCCCTCTCTGGGGAACTGAAACCAATGTCAGCCCAAACAACACCAAAGTTTCGACCTCTCCGGGTAACTCAGCCATGTTTATTCAACCTGTCGGTCGGTCGGCTGGTCGGTCGTTCGGTCGGTCGGTCGGTCGGACGGACGGTCGGTCGGTCGGTCGGTCGGTCGGTCGGTGGTCGGTCGGTCGGTCTGTCTGTCTGTCTGTCCGTCTGCCTGTCTGTCTGGAAGTCTGCCTGTCTGGAAGTCTGCCTGTCTGGAAGTCTGCCTGTCTGGAAGTCTGCCTGTCTGGAAGTCTGCCTGTCTGGAAGTCTGCCTGTCTGCCTGTCTGAGCAGCTATGCAGTAAGACTAAAAACTCTGATGTTTCACCCATACCACAGCTGTCGCACCATCTGTTATACACCTTACAGCTGTCGCACCATCTGTTATACACCTTACAGCTGTCGCACCATCTGTTATACACCTTACAGCTGTCGCACCATCTGTTATACACCTTACAGCTGTCGCACCATCTGTTATACACCTTACAGCTGTCGCACCATTTGTTATACACCTTACAGCTGTCGCACCATTTGTTATACACCTTACAGCCGCCAAAACTAACAATCCTCATATCTTGAGAACTGCTTCACATGCAGCCATCATCTTGAGCTCAAAGAACAGGATTTCGGGGATAGCAATTTAAAATATAATTTACTATGATCACATCCGCCATATTTTAAGATGGCAGCCTTCGACCCCGTTGTCCCTATATTTTATGAACAACACCACCTGTTGATGTCAAACTAAAGGCGTGTGGACAGCGATTTCAATTTATTCAAATATTTTGCATTTGACCTTCGTTGACCTTTTTTAGAAAATGGCGGCCGTTAAAACAAATTATTACGTACCTTAAGAACTACGTCATATACAGCTGTTGTTTGTTGTGTCAAAATATAGGTATTCCGGAGTAACAATTTCATATACCTGTATGTTAATTTTAACCGTGTCCGACATATATGTCAGGCATTAAAAAAAATGGCGGACATGAAAAAAAATTCCTCATATCTCTATAACTACGTCACGTAGAACATTCTTGTTGGATTCAAAATATAAATAACAGAACTGCGATCTAAAATGTCTCAAACATGTTTTATTTGAGTGTAACCTTCGCTGACATTAGCATCTTCCATTTTAAATATGATGCCCTTCAAAACCAATGTTTCCATACCTTAAGAAATATACGCCACACACAGATCACTAACGTTAAATCCAAAATGCAGGTTTGAGGGACAGCGATTTAAAATATTTAAATGTTTACATTCTCTGACATTTGTATCCACTAAGTGTAAAGATAGCACTGTTAAAACTACATTATCCGATAAAACCCAGGCTCTGATTGCACTTAAAATAGCACACATATGCCATTCGTTAGATATATCAGTGACTTTGATATGTGCTTGGAAACGCTGCAAACACACATCAAACTGTTCATCGAGAGCAACTCTATGTAGCGTCCACCGTTTTCATAATTTGCTCACAACGCACTTCCATTTGATAGCAACAACATCTAGTTACACGGCCGATACAGACGGTACCATACAGCGTTTTGTCTAGTCAATTGTCCGTGTACGTGTAAGTCTAATGCATATATCTTCCATTAAAAATGAGCAAAGCTCATAGTGTGCATCCAACGTTGGGTGTTGCTGAAGTCTTCCCAATCCGAGATAAACGTGCGTCATCGTGCAAATGTAGCCTTCTTCCCAGTCTCGGCGCTGTCGGGTGTAATGCAGGTCACCTGAAAATGTCAGATTTATAGTCAGAGCATCACTTTAAACTCTCCGTTAACGCGGTTTGTTGCAACCAAAGTAATCATTGGTATTTTGGAGAACATTATGAAATAAATCATATCACACTTCACACGGGTTTAATGTCGCATAACCATCATGCAGAATACGCGTGACATGTATTTCCCGCGTCCTAAGGCTTGAGGACCCTCTTTACCACGTTCACTGGTACGGTGGTCTTCTGTTTACCACTTAGACGTCTGATACACCTACGATTGCGTGTATGTTTATGGGTGTGTCGGTGTGTGTGCGCGCGCGCGTGTGTGCGTGGGTGTATGCGCAGGAAGGTGTATATCTCACTAAACAGAAAATCTATAGAATATCTATATACTTATTATATTTTAAATATATTTTTTTTTATAGAATTCTATTGCGTGTGTGAGAGCGTTAGTGCGTGTGTCATTGCGTGCATGCATATATATGTTGTGTGAGCGTGTGTGTGTTTGTGCATGTTTGTGTGTGTGTGTTTGTGTGTTTGTGTGTGTGCGTCTGTGTGTGTATATATGTGTTTGTGTATGTGTGTGTTTCTGTCTTTGTGTGTGTGTTTGTGTGTGTGTGTGTGTGTGTGTGTGTGTGTGTGTGTGTGTGTGTGTGTGTGTGTGTGTGTGTGTGTGTGTGTGTGTGTGTGTGTGTGTGTGTAATGCTTATGTGTAGTAGTAATGGTGTAATGTGTGTGTGTATGCTTGGTGTGTGTGTGTGTGTGTGTGTGTGTGTGTGTATGGGTATTGTGTATGTATGTATGTGTATGTGTGTGTGTGTATGTGTGTGTATGTGTATGTGTGTGTGTGTGTGTGTATGTGTGTATGTGTGTGTGTATGTGTGTGTATGTGTATGTTGTTTACTTGAGTACCTGTATGTGTATATTTATTTGAAAAGTAGCCAAGGTATTTGTGTTTGAAATGAACCCTTTTAAACTAATAATCTGCTAGACCAATTACATTATTGCAATAGATATTTCATTAATATTAATATTTAAAAATCGTTTTGTGCAGCGGGAGGCAACAAAGGTGATTACGCGGTGTATGACACTGCTATATTTAGAAACATCCCAGGACAAAGTGACTATTTTTACTATATGGCAAAGTGCAATTTTGCTAGTCTTCATTGGGCGATCCTAGCACGGCCATGAATTCGGCAAATGGGTTTTGATGTTTAGGTCGAACACGTGTGGATGCACGACAACCTACCATCAAGGTACCATTAGAGGGCTCGAGACACCAAATAGTTGTATTCTGTCGTGTGGCCGCTTTACAATGAATTCATGTTATTAGTATGTTCTAAACAGTGGTATGTAAGTTGCCTACGTAAGAGAATAAATCATTGACAAGTAACTGGCAATATTTATGAGCATAGCAATACATAAATAAGAAGATCAGTGGCGGATCCAAAAAGCGAGTCTACGGGGACACACCTGCACTGGCTGTTCAAAATGTTTAACCGCCGCGTCGCCGTAACTTATAACCTGAACGGGGGCACATTTAAAAAGGTCTAGGGGGCACGGTCGCGTGGGCCCATAGTAAAAGTTCTGCGGGCACGAACAATTCCTCAGGTATTGGGGGGTGGCACATGCCCCCCTAGGCCACCCCCTGGATCCTCTTATGTACGTATGTTTGTATATATATATATATATACATATATATATATATATATATATATATATATATACGATGAGATCCGGAGTTCCGCAGGGGTCGGGTCGTGGTCTGGTGCTCTACAACGCTTACACTGCGCCTCTAACGAATTTACTCAACCGACACGACGTACAACACCATCTGTATGCCGATGACACGCAGTTATATTGAGCGGTAATATTAATAGTCACAAGGTGTTAAATTACTTGTAAACTTTAGTTCATTATTACACATTTGGGCAGCCAATATAATAAACAGCTTCACAATCGCATGACTTTATGGGAAAGGATTTAAATTGGTCAGTTTCACAATCTAAACTCAACATTTATTAAGCGTCATACAACACTACACCAACATACATCTACTTTAAGTTTCCTTTGCCACAAGTTGTATGTGTATATTCGGCTACGTGCTGACATTAGCAGTTGCAAAACTAATAATTGAAATGCACATATTTGCTGCTTCAGCGTTTCACCGGACGATTAGTACGTAGACATGTCTTGACAAAATGACATCTGCTATAACGGGGCTAAATAATTGATGATGTTGACCGAACGACCAGCAAACAGACAAACACAGTTACCGTGGGTCAAACGTTACTACCGGCCTATCACAGAAAAAAACTAAGTGACGGTACTGCTCGCTTTATGTCAATCGCCTTTAAGCCAGAACAGCGGTCGTTTGACGCATGGCTTTGGCGATTTGTCACCGGGCTATCACAGGAGTTATTCTGTGATACTACGGCTCTGTAGGAACACTGCTGAAGAGAAGATGCCGACCAAACAGATTCGTCCACAACTTCGCCCGCCATTTGGGATTCTGCTCCGAGTTTTGCTTCTAACGTCCGCCTGTGTCTGGATGGGCACGACTAATTCAGAAGATCACATGTTTCTGTTTTGTTGCTCTTAACCGATCAGTATTGTTAAATTACTTTAAAGCTGTTAAAGTACACTCGTTTTAATACTTGATAATCTAAAGCAGCTGGCAGGTGATTATAGAACAACGTGTGTCTAATTCCTCGTTAGACGACCAGCGCACCTTTTCTGTCGCACTGCAACCGTGTGTCCGCTACAGTAGTTGGATACTGTTCCTCTGACATTACAAATTAAAAAGGACAAAGTCAACTACAACGAATTTTCGAGGAAAGAGTTGGTGACGCCCATACACGATGAAGTACCTGCAATAGACTGATTCTCGACAAATGCGCCAAAGCCACAAGAGATTATATCCGAAATGGCATCCCAATCTGCATTACGCATCATGATGATCAACCATGTCGTTGAGAAAACTTGATTCGTAAATGGAGATTAAGAGTGCTACCAACATTACTGGTGTTGATTAACATCGCAGAAATGCGCCCACAAGTTCTTAGTAGGCCCTACAAGGAGCAAAGTAATTTAAAGGTCCGGCATGTTTGAAGGCACAATGCTGCCGATATTACTAAACGCCCAATATCGCCAGCATTCCAGTCACTATGACACCAGCGAACCATAGCTATAAATAACTACAGGTGTTTAACTGCAGTAGCCATCTATTTTACTACGCAAACTTTCGTGGCAGGCAGGCAATATCTCCCCATCGTGCTGACATCCACTGGCATCTTTACATGGTCAGTAGCTTCCTTGGACCTTTGATCTCTGATCTTCCAATTAGCGGTGTGTGAAACCTAACAAATGTGGACATTTAAAGTTATTTAGTTCCCTGTTTGGCTGCTCACACAGGATACAATGGACGCATCGAGTGGTGAGCCACTCACCAGAGGACGCCACTGTGGAGTTGCGTCCACTTTGCCAGAAGCAGTCGTCATTGGCGATTGCTGAACAGACTTGGTCAGCGGGAACAAGTTTACTAACCCAAATATATAATGGCGATAACTGCAGCGCGCGGTGTGCTGTTCCATGATTGTGTGTAAGCTAGTACATAACTATTACAATGTGTATGACATTGCTTTCTAGATACCGGCAGACTCTGTCCTCTGGTGGTTGTGATACGGCCAGAGATCTTGAAGGTTCCCGTAAATAACACCGTGATACCGCCGCGATATGGAACACCTACTGAACTCGTTGACGGCGGAAGTACGTGACAAAGTTTTGTATTAAATGTTTAAACATTGCAGGGTGCACACTTCTGTAGTAGGACTGCGTGTGACCGGACATTGAAGTAGTAGTTCTATACAATAGAATAGTTGCGTTTGCACTTTGATTCGTTGTCGTCAAAACTAATGCGTGTAAACATAAATAATATATATATATATATATATATATGTATATCCGAATTACAAACGCGCAACACTATGTAATCAAGCAAATCAACACAAGCTAATCTAAATTAACGTACATTTTAATAGTAATTACACATCCTAGTACTCTTGTATGCCATACATATCATTAATGTTCACATACATCACGACTGCGAGCAGCTCGTAAATGTTCGTCTCTACTTCGGAATTCTTAATGGAACTGTGAGCAATTTCTCCCGCTCTGTTATACTGTTCGATGGTAGACCTATTTAGAACGAATGCGACAGAAAACAAAAGTAACAATTGCAGAAGTTCTGGATAGGTAAAGACGTATCGTCGACAAGACAGAACGGACCGGGAGCTGAGACCCCGCCCTCAAGGAACGATGGAGTAAAGAATTATTGCAATTTCATGTTCTTCGCAAGAAAAACATTTAAAGGAGACAATCCGTTCCTAGATGTTCATTTATTATTTAGTATTGTTGTTAAGACTATAATAACTATGTTGAAGGTATATTGCCCGCAAAATTGTGTTTAGTAACCCGTAGCAACGTTGGAAATTTGGAAATTAACACCCCGGAACTTGTTCAAATGATAAACAAAACACTCAGTTTCAAAACAAGCTTTATTGACAATACAACCGAGATTAGCTGAGATAACTGCAATAAATACCCTGTGATGTTCAATGATTTTCCATTATCCCACGTTCAACGCGGCAGACTTCCTTTTACAAATTACGACGCAGGCTAATTCCGGGTAGAGGAACACATTGTCTCACATTAAACAGCTGTATCTTATACATAATGTTGTGTTTTTCATTCCCAGATGCATCACTGGCAGTCACTGTGGACGCAATGCACGGCTTTGTTTATTGGACGGATGGCGGCCAAATCAAACGACTGACACTTGATGGTACCAACCAAGCAGTCGTCTTAAATACAGGCAAGTTGATTATTACGTGCCCTGTAATAATGTCGACAATTTTTATATATGTATGTACATTCATATAGTACCCAGTGGGTCCAATGATACGGAGTATACACTGCCTACACCGCCTGCTTGGCGTCTCTCGAACGCCCGACCGGGAAGCAACTCCGGCCGCTGGGAGTATTTTGCTTCACCTGCCATAGGCACCGGATAGAAGGGACGAACGGTTTTTAGTGTTTCTTCGGAAAGACAGTGACAACGTGAGGTGAACAAAATTGACTAAGTGTCGATACGGCGGCAGGTGGAATCGAATCAACGTCCTCTCGCTCGACAGTCCGGCGCTCTACCGCGCTACCACAGCTCACCGATTTGTTTAGATGTGTTACTGCTTCGACGATGCCAGTGGTTTCGTGGAGAAATATCATTAGTGTAACTCAGTGTTATGCAGGTGACGTCTAAAGGGAACATTTGTGGAGGTTATAACGTATCAGCTTGGATTGGGAATATTGCACCGAGAGACGGAAAGAGAGGCTAATACACATAGAACAACCGCATTCTCAGAATTTGCATAATGAGAAGACCGAAGATGCAGGAATTACTCAAAGAAATCGTAATGAGGAAATAGTTGATAATAAAAGTAGTTATTGGCTCACATCGATGCGCATGACGAATACAGACATGTTAACGAACAGAGTTTGACAATGAGAACACTAGAAACAGAAGAAGGAGAAGAGTAAGTCCGAAATAAAGATTGAGAGACAGTACTGAGAGTTCTCTTGAAGGGGCTCAGTGAACAGTCGAGAGTGGGAGAGGATCGCGCGGGTGCGGGGGGGAGGTGGAAATCAGTAGGAAATAAAGTTTTATTTCACCATGGAAATCAGCAGGAAATACAATTCACTTTCGCCCTCTTCTAAATACCTATATATGTAATACTGCATATCCTCCTTAGCTTCTTAGCAATTCCACCCAGCAGTTGACGACTTTTGCTATGTACATGAGTATGAGGACGCTTTATCTTTTGGTTTTGTTGCGGTACTGAGCCCGGATTTTCCGAGGACGTTGGCGCGAAATAAGTAATTATGTAATAATAATAATAATTATTATTATTATACAAAAAGTAGTCGAGAAGGGGGTACTAATTAAGTGACTAGGTCGCCACCCTGGCAAGGGATCGGGAGAGTAGGGGAGTTTCGGCGGGTTGGCAGCTAAGCAGCAATGGAATACTTTGTTATTATTTTTTTGCGTCCACTCTAGGTTCGACCCGATTATCCGGATTGGCTGTTGACCCGATACAAGGCAAGTTGTTCTTCTCAGACTTCGACGGCGAGGTGGTCGAAACGGTGAACGTAGACGGAAGTGGAAGACAAGTTCTCTTCAATGCCACTGGCCACCCTAGGGGCATCGCGGTGGATTTGAAGGAGAGGTAGCCGATGAATTTATACGTGTAAACATCTTAACATTTACATTTTAATTTGTGATGTTAGTTTACCTTTCTTTTCTTTGGACGCTGCTGTTTTGTTAATGCTATATTAGTTCATTCCATCGCAGATCGGTTGAAGTATATTTGGCACGTTGCGGTTTCTAAGGCCTGTCACAAACAAGAACGCGGGCATTTAAAAAATGTGCTGCTTTTAATATTTCTCTTACGCGAATGAATCAGTCATTACCTGGATCAACTATTTTGCAAAATATTTCACAACGACACCGTGAAATATAGCTACCTCGGTAAGACGGCCACATCGCAAAAAAGCTCACCATGGGATAGTCCGAAATTATTATTGTAACAGTAACGTATAGGAAATTAGTTCCAATAATATGGTCACCTAGCTATTCAGGTCAATTTTGCCCAGTCCAGAGGGTGACCGTAATAGACAGGTTCCAGTGTACTGTGGACTTACACTGCCTGTCAAATTGCATTTACTAAACCCGAAACATTGTTTGTAGTTTTATTTTTGTTTAGTTAGCATTACAACTGACGCCGGTTGTTTTACCGCAATGCGCCATTTTATGTTCAGCACGATCGCCATTTTCTCACAGCTGAACCTGTCAGTTAAGTGAACTTCCTGCTACAAATTAGCACCCGGGGTGATTCCGTGTAACAGGACAGTCAATCAACCGTCAAATACATCTTTTCAGACAGTTGTTTCTAGTATGTAGACGATCCATCTACCGATCCAACCTTGATAGAAGTGGATACATAGAGATTGTGTCGGCAGATACGAACAGGCGAAATGACCTGGCAATTAATGGCAACACCAACGACAACAAGATCTGTTGGACTGACTATTGTAAGTGTTTCACAAGTCCTGTGTTCGTGGATTAAAGCCCCCGTTGGCAGACGAGTTAATTTAAAGACAAGGCTTGAATATGGCGTTCTAAGTCACATCAACAATGTGTACCTTTATAAGGGAAAGTACAACTATTTCCATTGGTTAACTACCTCTACATGGAGAGCGCTGCCGTAACGGTAAAAGCATCGGGCTCGCAATCTTGAGATTCTTGGTTCGAATCGTCGAACTGCCGTTTCGAACCGTGTGCAAGTTCGTTCTCGCTACGGTGTTCCATGTCGTTCATAGGTGATAGAAGTACATTTATTTTGTACTTGAGTAAAAGTACAAGTAACTAGAAAAAAAGCTACTCAAGTAAAAATACTTCTTAAAAATGTACTTGAAGTACAAGTAAAAATAAAACAACTGTACTTGAAGTAAACACAAACGTACTTTTCTAATTTCATGGCTTTTGTTTTGCAACTTGTACTTCACCTGGTAATCATGCCGGCTAATGGTAATAAATCAGCGAATCAGAAAATATTACCACTTGTTGTACCCGTTGATATCTGTATATAGATCTGTGCCGTGAGCAAACAGTTCTAGGTCTCGGTATAAATCTTTTGTCGGACACATCTTGGAAGTTCACAATTTTTTTAACACATCAATTATGGATACTTCTTTACATTCAGAAAAGGACACCTTAATTGTACTTCATTACAAGTAAACGAACTTCTAGAAATTAACTTCGTTACCCAAGAAAAGTAAACTTGTCTACTTAAGTAAAGTAACGAATTAAAAGTATTTCTTTATATTCCGGCTTTGTACAGCAGTATGAATGAGTATCTGGCCGTAAACACGAGAGATCTTCGTCAATGACAGTGACCGGGTAATCTCGTTTATAAATGCCGTGTCAACCCGAAGCCACCATGTCACCACCTTAAGGGAATGATATACTACATAAGTGGAGCAAGCAACGTAGGAAGCTTTGCTCTCATCTGTCCAGTAACTCACACCTGTTGAACAGGATATACACTCCATAAACGATCATTTATGCTTGTTTACTTAATCAAATCGTTATTGTTTCTTCATCGAACTTTCGCATTACAGCTAAACTGACCGTAGAATGCTCAGACTACAACGGTGGCAATCGAGAAGTGTACAACACTACCGGCCGTCCATCGTCAATACAAGTTGAAAACGATGTTGTTTATTACACACAAACCGACCCGAAGAGGTACTGTATTTTAGAAATTCCCGGTTTGGGAGCCGTGTTTTGTGAACCTATCAGAGACGTCCCCCTTCTTTTCATGTTGTTGGTGTTTGCTGTCAATGTTAACAAAGTAAGTATAATTCGCCATAGGATGACGTTGCTATTGTGAACTGATAGTGATGACCTTTCGTTATCTCCAGACCTATAATGACGTGCCGTTGCTGTATAGTTTACTATGCAGCAGCACTGGCCCATTGTTTGCAACAATGCGTTTGCATATGTCAGTGCATCGCATAATGTGTTTCCATTAAAGAGAAGTGTACGTAGGGAAGTATTCCAAGCCGTAACGTATCCGATGAGCTGTGCAACTCGCTAGAAGCACAACAAGGCTGTCATGTCGTTAATGTTGCCGATATCCTCCTCTTTCTCTTTGTAGTCCGGTGCGATATTTGCCTCAATATTGGTCTTCTACTGCTTTTTTGTGTCACCTGCGCCGTCGCATCCACCACCGACCTCCATTCACCCCTAACTGTCGTTCTCATTCTCCACTCCCGTCGCAACCCAGCGACGTGTTTCTTTATACAATCCTCCCATCTGGGTCGTATTTTCCTTTTATCTTTTCACATTCCACATTGAGGGTGTCCGGCTTCTTCGCTAGCTGATACCTTCCCGTTCATTCCACCTGTCCAGTCCACATATTTTAACCAACTCCTCAACATTTTCTTCCTGATACTTTCTTTCACATAATGCTCTATCCTCAGCCCCTTCATTCTTCACTTTTCACTGCTCTCTCAATTCTTCTCATCCAATTGCTCTTTCTATTGTTGTTGTTGTTGTTGTTTTTCTGCTTCGCCGTAGTCTTTAGGCCACGTAGGTGTAAACCGGTGTGACGTACGAACCAAGCACTTTGATAAATATCAACATACTTTCTTTCAGTGTTAACACGATTTATCTGAAAGGAGGAAACCGTTCTATTATCGACATGGGACCGTATAACGGAAAGCGCATGATAGGCATCGCCATAATACGTGGGGAATGCAATACAACAGCCACTTCTTGTAAATATGTCAAGTTCGTATGGATGTCTTATCGGCGTTGATTTATTATTTCCGTTGATGCACACTTTGAAAGAGTGTAACTGGCATCTCAGAGTGCACGTCAGTTTGTTTGCTTTTTTCTGAATATGCATGTTTGTTGTTGTTTCTTAATGTTTGTATTTGCTCCATGTGTCTACCTCAGCCTTTGTTGAGCAGACGCGGTGATGCTTAATTTACTGCAGGTATAGTTGAGTGTGTTGCAGGTCCTGCATGATAGGCGACGAGATAATGAAAGCACGGTAGAAGAGGGGGAGAGGCAGAGAAGAGAAAAGAGAGCGCAATGAGAGAGACAGAGAGAGAGAGAGAGAGAGAGAGAGAGAGAGAGGAAGAGAGAGGAGGAGATAGAAAGAGAGAGCGTGAGCGTGAGCGACAGCGAGGGGGAGAGGGGGAAAGGGGCGGAAAGAGAGGGTGGAGAGTGATAGAGGGAGGGAGATTGAGAGAGAGAGAGAGAGAGAGAGAGGGGGGGGGAGAGGGAGAGAGAGAGCAAACACTGCTGACATTGCGTGACAAACAGATAACGGACGACCCCTAGATGCTAGGATCTAGATGGCTCGGAACAGATACGTCACTGCAGTGGTCACTTCTTGCGACAGGTAATGTGCGCCAAGTGTCGCGATGGGGGAGGAATTAAACATTTCCAGAGGGCCTCTCTCTTACCTGAGACAATTGAGTGGTGATCAGATGGCGCCACTATAAACGAATTTATGATCATCATACTGTAATGCTGAACATTTCTGCCATTGATTTGCTGCTCCGTGGGTTGATGTACGGTAGTTGTCAAGAATACCCGAATTAGAAGTAAATCAGAATTCGATGGAAGAAGGTGAGGAGAATAATAAAATAAAATAAAGACCGGGAATTGGGTGAAGACAGACGAGTATAGACGCAAGAGTGGCAGAGAACGACGAGAGCGGGTCAACTAATTGAAACCTGGTATTGGCAGATTGTAGTATATACATTTCGTACAGTGTTAGCTAACTGTAATACTATGTTGGAGAGTTTCAGCGCACGAGAAGGAGCCTACAAGTACGACCTCGTGGTGCCACAGGCTGCAGACAGAAGGGTAGGAGATCAGAAGATGCTTCAACAGACAGGAAGTCGTTGTAAAATATATCGCTGATGTCACCGAAAGGTGGGTGTAAACTGAAGTACGTACGTGATATGGTGATCCGTCAAATCGTACTACTTCCGGTGACTTTCATGATGCGCTGTCTCGCAATCCCGGTCCTTTGTAACTTCTCTCAACTCGACCGTCATCGGCTTTGTTGTATCGTGGACACCGCCTATCGGTATCATGTTTGGTATTTCTCTCATCCGCTTGACTATTTATTCCGCCGATGATATGTGTCGGTTCCCCAACATTCTGCAATATGTAGCCTTCTACGCATATGATGTGACCACAGTTCTTTTTCGGCTGTCCGTCGAAACGACGATGACGTCAGAGGTGAGGATAAACAACGTGCTTGGAGAGCCAATACGACCCACACCACGCTCGGGAATACTCGGAAACATATGTTGCAGTGCACAGCATGTTGCCTATTTGCGGGACTGTGACGGCGTAACTACCTTATGCGTGTGTGATAGAAGAGACAGGTTTCACGATTAGTACACACAACGGCAGACTTGTGTATCTTCTTCGAAGTATATGTGTACGAAAGTATGTGTGTTATTTGGTATGTATGTGTGCATGTATGTGTGTCCATGACCTTCAATGTCAAGGTAAAATGTTTGATCACTAAAAACATCACATTGTGTATACAGATTTACCCTAAATGTCAATGTCAAATATTACTGAAAGTGATATATATATATATATATATAAATGTTATTGAATATATATATATATATAACGTGCATGAATAAATGCACATTCATCAGTAACAAACAACGATGTTATTGAATATATATATATATATATTCAATAACATCGTTGTTTGTTATTGATGAATGTGCATTTATTCATGCACGTTACCCACATATAAGCGCGCGCAGGCACGCGCGCACACACACACACACACACACACACATATATTTTCGCGGGTGTGCGTGGCTATACTATACTAGTAAATATGTACGTAAGTATTGTTTTTACATTTTTATTTCGTCGCCCAAGCCAACAATAATCACTTGTCACTTCTCAACACAAGAACACGTGCAAAGGTCCGTGCACGACAGGCCAGCTAATCACTTGCCCTTCTCGACACAGGAACACGTGCAACAGTCCGTGCACGGCAGGCCACCTAATCACTTGTCACTTCTCGACACAATAACACGTTCAAATGTCCGTGCACGGATGGTCAGTTTTAGAGCACGTGCATTGCGCTCTATAAGGCTTTCCGCTTTTGCATCAACACCTCAAAAGCTCCAGGCACGCCTTGGTAGCTTCAGGAAGCGTTGACCGAAGAGGAGACTATCTCCCATCCTCGAACATCCATGCAAAGTCATTTGGGGACCGCACATCTGGCCGAACCACACAACACAAAGACCTTAAATTATGCTTGCCTGGTAGATGCTGTGCCTGACGTGTTGCAGCAATGCATCCTCTGTTGGTGGCATACGATCGAAGGCGAAGTTTTTCTTCATGAAACGTTCTCGTCTTGCCTCGTTAACAGACGTTACTGCACTTGACATGTCATACATTGTGCTGAAGAACTTCTCTGTCAACTTAAATTCTGGACACTAGCCACGTCTAACTTGGCAAACGGTGACCTCACTGTGGTTGCAAATGCGTTTATCACATCAGGAAATTCACACCAATCTTTCCAACCTTTTCCCCACTCCATGGAACGCTGAAACTACATCACAGCTAGTCACGGTATGAAACATCAGGAGTCCCTTAGCCTTCCGCTCTCCAAGGCTGTCAGAAACCATGTACCCTGGAGCGCTTGCTTGGCTGTGGAGCATAACCACACTGCTGCACTCTAGCTCGAAGGGATTTCCGTGTTGCCGAATGGCACCGACAATTGCAGACACATCGGTATGGAACTTTCGCAGAGTAGCCAAGGTTTCTTCGTGGTGCATCTCGCTAGTTGTTGTTTGTGCTGCGGGTGATATCTGTGTTTCAAATTCTTGCAGGAGTCGTGCTAACTCTGGTCCCGCGAGGAGCCATCTTTGAAGAGCTCCTGCGTTTTTAAGGAGACCGATGATGCCTCCTTTCCTCTTCACGCCTTCATTTGCCTGTTCGTGCGCCTTGTCGACGGGAATTTCTGAGAACAGGCGAATCGTTTTGGGCACTACCCAATCGCCTTGTGTGAACATCGTCAACGCTGCATAGGGCAATGTCTTCATGTTCTCCAGGTGAACGCTGACCCATCAAATAGGTCGAGGCTGAAGAACACGAGCACAAGTGCTTCCATGCAGGCGACGTTTAATGGATCGTTCGTCTCGAGTCCGGCAGGTGGCTAACATCATCATCTAAACGCTACTAATCCCCGTTAATTAATTTTACCTATTTAGAAGTAGGCAGTGATGTAAAACAATGTAGAACAGCATATCAACTTAGCTTGCACATATACACACAAAAACAGTCGCCCTGCTGAATAATACAAATTTCCCTGTCATGGCCATTTGACCTTGATATTACCAGGTGACTGATAACCTTAACATTAATGATCAAGAACACAACATCAGATTTGGATCCGGCATGCATGCGTACAAAAACAGCGATGGTACTGAAAAATATGAGGTTCATTATGGTTATTATCATATAAACAAAAACAGGAATGTTTTTGAGAAACAAATATTTGACCTCGACATTCAAGATCATAAATATACATACATGCTCACATACATGCATGCATACATACATAATTATATACACACATTCATATATATATATATATATACATAGATACAAAAACAGGGGTGGTGTTGAAAAATTCAGAAACGTTTGACCTTGAAATATAAGGTCAAGCACACAACATTTGACGTGGAGCCCCCTTTAATCGGATTCGTCATGAAATTGTACATATATGGTCCAATTTTTATGCTTTTATCCGGCCAGTAGCAATTCAACCAACAATTTTCCTTAACAAACCATACTATTTGGTTTCTTCGATGGGGGCCTTGTTTGTTCTCCTTTCCGTATACGGAATACGAAGCACCTTCCTCCAACACCACTTTTCAAAACTTTCGCTCTGTTTGAATATGGGAGTGAGACACAACAGGGTTACATCACGGTTAACGCGGTGGACAGATTAACTCTCGGCATGAAACAGTAGTCTTTCAGAATATCGGTGTAATAGTTGTTTCGATGGAGAGCTGAATAACAACTTTGGTTACATCATAAGTAATTATTCCAGGTATATTTAAATCTAAGATGGCAACAATCACATTGTGATTGTGACTTTGGTACGTTAAGGAGATTTCGACATACATGTTTTTTATTTTTTAGTGGTTCCCATTTCCCAGGACTACTGTGTTTTCTTAGGAAGCAACCATAACAATTTCATGAGAAGTACATATTTGAAAGATGTCTTTTAGACATGTTTCCATATACTGTGTCTTCTCGGTATACGGACTCCATATGCAAGGATCAAGGTCTTAAAAGGAGATAGTCTATTCCTCTTCTTTATTAATTAATATAAAGTTGTTGAGAGAAGAATCAATTTGATAAAGGTATGCTGTCCGCTAGATGGCGTGTAATTAGCCCGAAACAGTGCTCGCAATGTGAATGTTCCTTCCGATAAATTTATACAAAACGGTTAGATTGTAAACAACTGCATTGACACTAGAACGGACGTGGGTTGGTTTTAGCAATAAAGCAAACTGCCTGCTGATAACGGTCACTGGTCATGGAACAGACCATCTCCCTTTAAGAGCAACACCATTGCAATCACCGCTATGTCTTGCACTGTCGTTTGAATGTAATGAACGTCCTACGATTAATTGCAGTGAATTCGGCGTTGCAGTGATACGAGGGACGAACGTGAAATGCCCACACACAGAAGACGTTTGCAACACCTGTCTTTACTAGAGAGACGGGAGATCGAGCAAGACATGCACACTTCACAGACAGTGTATGCAACAAGAACCTTCGTGCAACTGTCGGAGTTGTTACCGTTTCTTTAGCATTAAACCGCTCAATCAGTGCGGATGGTGAAAGAAGCAACACCACAGCAGAAAGGACACGGTGCTGTTCATTCAGGAAACTCTCAAAAAGACAACAGCTAGAAAAACACGAATGGGCGACTGAAGGACAATGATTCAGTGGTACAGAATAACTTGTTTCATGCCGCTGACTGAACATTCGTGTTCTCCGGGTCGGTCAAACATTTGTCACACGCTTAAGCTGGACATTGACGTTAACTCGTATCCGATGATACACAGGCATCACCTGTGCCAGAGGCAAGTATGGTCACCACAGTCGGTTGTTTTTGCAGTCCGGTGTATTCGTCGTCAAGAAGGTGTATTACATCGGCGTCATACTTGAGCCACATCGGCACCGTAAAATCAAAACTGTGCCCCAAGGCAGACAGAGACGTCGATGATGTCATCCGCGTGAAACACGGGCCTCACGAAGTCGTGGACAGAGCAGCGCTGGCCGCTCATTCGAAATATGGGTTTACGTAAACTGTGTGGTATTTACGAGTTTACTTATGATTAAAACAAATGTTACTTTGATTTTGAAAAAAGGCGTTCAACGATGTACAATTATTAACGCGTTTAGACGAGTGGTGGACCATGTATTGGAGCTGTTTTCTGAGAAAGGCTGCGTATAATTTGGAATTGGTAATAACAAATGTAAAACGGTATATAATATTCGCTTTTTTATCTCCTAATTTTCGAAGTGACGTCGCATTCTCCCCCAAGGGAGGCTATTATGCTATTTCAGTTACTTCGATTATTTAGGCTCCGTTCTATGGCACTACTGTTTGTCGTCCTCCTCACACGCTGGGTGAATGTGGTTCCATTCCCAACGATACGAAACTCAGACGTACGCCTAGAACGTATGTTACCAATCAGATTGGTAGGTAAGAAAATAAGGGCTATGAAGGATAATAAATCACCTGGAGTGGATGGTATTCCACCCAAACTACTATTGGAAATTGTAGAACAAATTAGCATACCGCTTGCAACAGTTTTCAATTTGTCATTAGAAGAGGGAGTGGTTCCTTTAGAATGGAAAGAAGCAAACATTATACCGTTATTCAAAAAAGGTTCGAGAAACAAGTCGGAGAACTATAGACCAGTGAGTTTAACATCAGTGATTTGTAAATTGTTAGAAAGACTAATTAAAGATCACATGGTGGATTTTCTTGTTAAACAAAACTTGATAAACCCATCTCAACATGGTTTTTTTAAAGCGAGGTCATGCTTAACAAATATGTTATGTTTTTTGGAAGACATCACTAAGTGGGTAGATGAGGGATCACCAGTAGATATCGTCTACTTAGATTTTCAAAAAGCTTTCGACAAAGTACCACATCAAAGATTACTGCTTAAACTAAAGGCCCATGGCATAGGAAATGGTATAATAAACTGATATAGAACAATGGTTGATTGACAGAAGACAACGTGTAGTAGTTGATGGGGAGGCTTCAAACTGGAAATCAGTATTGAGTGGGGTACCACAGGGATCAGTATTAGGTCCTATATTATTCTTAATATATATCAACGATTTGGATGATGAAATAATAAGCAAGGTGTTGAAATTTGCGGATGATACAAAAGTGTTTAGAAGGATTAAAAGTGATGGAGATAGACAGCATTTACAAGATGATCTTGACAGGTAGATCAAATGGTCTGAAAAGTGGCAAATGCTGTTCAATTTTGGGAAATGTAAATGCCTCCACACAGGACATGGGAACGAAGAAGTAGAATATACAATGGGGGGTACTGTACTAAGTACTACTCTAAAAGAAAAGGACTTAGGGTTAACCATCAGTGCTGATATGAAGGTTTCAGAGCAGTGCGGAATTGCAGCTTCAAAGGGAAATCAAATCCTTGGATTAATTAGGCGAAACATAACGTATAAGGAAAAGAGCTAATAATACCGCTGTACAAAACAATAGTTAGGCCTCATTTAGAATATTGTATTCAAGCGTGGAGGCCATATCGCAGGAAGGACATAGATATGCTAGAAAGAGTGCAGAGGAGAGCAACTAAAATGATACCAAAACTGAGGGATCTTAGTTACGAAATACGCCTAAAAAAATGCGGTTTAACAACACTAGAGACCAGGAGATTGAGAGGAGATCAGATAGAAGTGTTTAAAATATTGAAGGGTTATGAAAATATTGATAGAAATATTTTTTCTCAGTTAAGAAAGATAGAAGGACTAGAGGACATGAACTTACATTGGCAAAGGAGCAGAGTAGATTGGATATAAGAAAGTTTTCATTTTCACAAAGGACTGTAAATGAATGGAACAGATTACCTGCTGATTGTGTGGGTGCTAGTAGCGTGAATATGTTTAAAAATAAAATCGACACATACCTCAGACGGGCGGGATACACATAGATAAAAGGGTCGGACTCTCGATAAGCCAAAGGGCTTCCTTGTCCACCTGCCACCTAGAGTTAATTCTCTGGGTGGCAATCTTGTTAAATCTTGTTAAATCTTGTTAAAGATAAACTATCGACCTAACTCTCGACATATGAGTACACAGTTTAAATGTGTATAACAAAGACTACAATAACATGTTTTCATCACCCAATATTATCTTAATAAATAGGGATTATTTGTGATTTGGGTTCGCAAAGAGAGAGACAATCAGAGAGAGAGAGAGAGAGATGGGGGGGGCAGATCGCTAGAGAGAAAGAGAGAGAAAAAAAGAGTCAAACAGACAGACAGACAGACAGAGAGCCATGCAGACACACAGACGGACTGACGGACAGACGAGTGAGATATAATGAAAAAGTGATCAGTTGCGGATGTTCGTGGAATCATCCATTTTCCAATGACGTAATCAACGTGACGTCACTTACATAGAGGCGACACAGCCTGGTCCCCCCGGACTAAACGCTAGTATAACTGCTAATAAAGTTGTGGAATTGTAAATCAACATGGCAAATTATATATATTTTCCACTACATTTAACGATAAGATTCACGAATAATCCCTACTGGTTCAGACATTTGACTGCACGGGAATGACGTCACAGTGCCCCTAGGAAACGCAACGCAAACGTTGACCGAAGATGACCACGAAGTTGACGATCCGGCCATTGCTAAAGTTAAACAAGGACAAAACCACAACAATTTACTAGAAACTTAAAGTATAAGTACAGTAATTTAAGGGCCGACCTATTAAATCTACACATTAATTAAAAAAATCTGCGTAAGTTTTGCGCAGAGATCCATCATCATCATTTATAACGGTATACGTTTCTATTTAAAATTAAAGACATTGTTCAGCAGACAGAGGGTCTAAAACATTTGATATTATTAGAGGCTGTTCCCGTATCGACACTTGATCATTATTCAACAAATGTATTTGTTGTACGTTTGTTACTAGTGGTTTTTTTGCTACGCACCACTAGCCTATTTTTATTCCTGAACAATATGACATTCACAACTTCACGTAGAAGGTCTTATTGGAAAACTAAAACAGTGAGTTGGAAGAACATCGAGTCGAGGATGCGCCTGGTGTGAGTCAACGGAAATGTAGCGTATGTCCAATCTCCACGTATGGCCTAATTCCGTGTTGCTAAGGATATAGTGTACGTCCTAGCTTCATGCAGTCGGTAGCTAGCACATCAAGCTACGTTCGCGAACCTAGTTTGATGATGAGCGTCCATGTCTGGGAATAATAGTTCATTCCACGCAATCCTACAGCATTGCACACTCTAGGGAACTGAACTAATTTAGCCAAAATAACCCCACGGCTGCGCCCTAGTGGGGGTACTTAAACAATTCCGTCCAAGCAATCATACACCATAGCTCTGTCTGGGGAACTGAAACTATTCAGGTCGAGCAATATTACAGCCTCGCCCTGCCCAAGGAACTTACACAATTCAGCCCAAGCAATCCCACAGCCTTACTCAAATGGACGATCTGAAACAATCACACGGCCTCGCCCTCTCTGGGGAACTGAAACAATTCAGCCCAAGCAACACCACAGCCTCGGCCTCTGTGAGCAGCTGAAACCAGTATTAAAACAAACCACGCACGCAGCCTCGCCCTCTCTGGGGAACTGAAAGAATTCAGCCCAAAAGATCCCACATCTTCGCCCTGTCTGAGGAACTAAAACAAACACACAACTTTACCCTCTCTGAGGAACTGAAACAATTCAGCCTATGCAATCCCACAGCCACGCCCTTTCTGGGGAACAGAAACCAATGTCAGTCCAAAAACACCAAATTTTGTACCTCTCCGGGTAACTAAGCCATGTTTGCCCAACCTGTTGGTCTGTCGGCTTGTCTGTCTCTCTGTCTGTCGGTCGTTCGTTCGTTCGTTCGGTCGGTCGGTCGGTCGGTCGGTCGGTACGTCTGTCTGTCTGTTTGCCTGTCTGTCTGTCTGTCGATCTGTCTGTCTGACAGTCGGTCTGTCTGTCGGTCGGTCGGTCGGACGGTCGGTCGGTCGGTCGGTCGGTCGGTCGGTCGGTCGGTCGGTCGGTCGGTACGTCTGCCTGTCTGTCGGTCTGTCGGTCTGTCTGTCTCTCGGTCGTTCGGTAGTTCGTTCGTTCGTTCGGTCGGTCGGTCGGTCGGTCAGTCGGTCGGTCGGTCGGTCGGTCGGTCGGTCGGTCGGTCGGTACGTCTGTCTGTCGGTCTGTCTGTCTGTCGGTCTGTCTGCCTGTCTCTCAGTCGGTCTGTCGGTCGGTCGGTCGGTCGCCAAATGCCGACCAGTGATGTTAGGAGCAGCTATGCAGTAAGACGAAAAACCGAGATGTTTCACCCATACCACATCTGTCGCACCATCTGTTATACACCTTACAGCTTCTACCATGGCAGTTCATTTTAATCACCAAAAGATTGTATCTTCCGAAACAAATTGCCGCCCTCAAGAGTGTAATTTTGCAACTTTCTGTCGATTGTTTGGGATCGTGGTTTCCGTATCCAAATTACTACTGGGCGGCAGGGGTGCAATGCAGTGAGGATATACTGGGTTTTTGTGTTATTTTTTCGATTATTTATAAACTTTACTGTGAAAAGTGACAGAATTTAGAATCCCCTCTTCTGTAGACGCCCCTTGGCAGATATATTGCGACGCCATGGATTACGTGCTAGAATGTCAAAAAGTGTACCACCGCATAATATATTTGAAAACCCCTTTAAAGACGGTCCTAGCTAGATTCCCAGCGAAAACAGTGGTGTGTCTTCAGAGTTGATAAAACAAAAATACCGCAAAAAATCATATTTTTGCTCACAACTCTGGTTCTACGTGAAGTAGATTCATGATTTAAAATTGAATAATATGTTTTTGACATCGCAGAATCCAACCAATACAATATAAATTTCGTTATCCTGTGAAGGTCAATGGTGCAAAGTCAAGGTCAATGCTATATGATACTGAAAAAACACAAATACTTTTTTCATAATTTCAAATATTCATTGTAGCTTTGACGACATCATATCTGCAACACATGTGGTACTTAAAGAAACATATGTGTACATACGTTATACAATGAGAGGTGAACAGACTTGATTCACACTAACACCACCGTCACTATCCACAGGAAACGTATAGTCCTATTTAGTACGGCAAATAACTGCATTATTTTGTCGAATCGTGCACTTTTTAATAAAAGCACGAAATTTAGCACATAGTTAAAAGTTATCAAAACAAAAATATTGAGAAAGCCGGGGGCATCTCTGAATTTGCTATGCTCGCCATTGGCTGGCATTTTAAAAAATGGCCGCCAGAACTAATAATCTCATATCTTGAGAACTGCTTCACATGCAGCCGTCACCTTGTGCTCAAAGTATATGTTTTTGGGGGTACCGATTTAAAATAATTTACTGTGACCTTGTCCGACATTTACATCCGCCATGTTTTAAGAGGGCGGCCTTCGACCCTGTTGTCCCTATATCTTATAAACTACGCCACTCCGTGCCGAACTGCTGGTGTCAAACTAATTGTTTATGGACAGCGATTTAAATTTATTCAAATATTTTGCATTTGAACTTCATTGACATTCATATCTGCCATTTTTAGAAAATGGCGGCCGTTAAAACCAGTTATTAAATACCTTAGGAACTACGTCACATACAGCTATTATTTGTTGTGTCAAAATATAGGTATCCCGGGGTAACAGTTTTATGTATGCAAATTTTAACCTTGTCCGACTTACATGTCAGGAATTTATTAAAATGGCGGACGTGAAAACCAATGTCCTTATATCTCAAGAACTACGTCACGTAGAGTATTCATGTTGGAGTTAAAATATAAGTAATCGGACTGTGATCTCAAATGTCTCAAACAAGTTTTATTTGACCTTCGCTGACATTAGCATCGTCCATTTTAAATATATGATGCCCGCCAAAAGCAATGTTTCTACATCTTAAGAAATACGCCACACAGAACATTACTGTTAATGCCAAAATCCGGGTTTTAGGGAAAGTGATTTAAAATATTAAAATGTTTACCTTCTCCGACATTTGTATTCACCAAGTGTACAGATAGCACTGCTAAAACTACATTATCCGATAAAACCCAGGCTCTGATTGCAATTCAAATAGCATACATCTGCCATTCGTTAGATCTATCCGTGTACACTACGCCAAGTACCTGCCCGTTCACATTCGAAACATGAGGTCCTTAGCAAACACACATCAAGCTGTCCATCGACAGCAACCTTATGTAGCATCCACTGTTTTGATATTTGCTGACAGCACACTTCCATTTGATGGCAACAATGCTTAGTTAGACGGCCTTTACAGATGCTATCACATAGCGTTTTGTTTGGTCAGTTGTCCGTATACGTGTACGTATAGTGCATATATCTTCTAAGCCAAACTCGTAGTGTGCATCCAACGTTGGATGGTGCTGAAGTCTTCCCAATCCGAGATAAACGTGCGTCATCTTGCGAATGTAGCCTTCTTCCTAGTCTCGGCGCTGTCGGGTGTAATGCAGGTCACCTAAAAATGTCAGATTTATAGTCAGAGGATCACTTCAAACTCTCCGTTATCGCGGTTTGCAGCAACCAAAGTAAACTTTGGTACTTTGGAGAACATTATGAAATAAATCATATCACACTTCACCCGGCTATCATGTCGCATAGCCATCGCGCAGAGTATGCGTGACATGTATGTCCCGCGTCCTAAGGCATGAGGACATTCTTTACCACGTTCACGGGTACAGTGGTCTTCTGTATACCTCTTTAGCCGAGTGATGCATCTAGCATGCACGCTCGCGCGCGTGCTAGTGTTTATGTGTGTGTCGGTGTGTGCGCGTGTGTGCGTGCGGGCGTTCATGCGCGAGGGTGTACATCTCATTTAACAGAAAATCTATAGAATATCTATATACTTATTATATTCTATATATACTTTTTGTTATAGAATTCTATACAATTTCTGCAAAATTATGTGTCTGCATGTGTGAGTGAGTGCGTGTGTCAGTGCGTGCATGCACGTATATGTTGTGTGTGTGTGTGTGTGTGTGTGTGTGTGTGTGTGTGTGTGTGTGTACACTGTACATTTATGTGTGCGTGTGTGGGTGTGTGCGTGTCCTTGCGTGTATGCGTGCATGGCTGTAGACGTGTTTATGTTCACGTATGTATAAAATGTGTTATTTTTTACGCATATATTGCATTGGCTGTAAACAAAGTAGTTCACTAACACGGCTCACCGTCGAACCTCGCGTACCTATCTCATCGTCAATGCCTCCCGTCCTCACTGTCCCCGCATGACGTCATCATCACGATACTTCTTCCACGTGATCCTGTCCACTTGACACATCTGAAGTGATTCGCCATTTCAGAGCCATCCAGAAGACGCTTGATGATGTTAGCAGTGGTCTCATATCTTGACCCCGTGTCACGTCCTTTCCGCCTCCTGCCTATTCGATAATATCTTCGCCTTTGATCCAGACCTGTAACATCCTTGACTCTCCTCCCAGCAACCTCAAGACAACACAGTCTTAACGACAAAGTGGAGGAGTGCAGAAATGAATACATTGAAGCGGGAACATAAATTACAAAACAGAACCAACAAGCTAGCACCGACGTAAACTATTCTCAAGGAGAGAGGGGGGAGAGAGAGAGAGAGAGGAGATAATAGAGCGAGGTGTGGGAAAAGGAGAGAGAGAGAGAAAGAGCAGAGACGTCAAACAATGATATAGGGGAACACAAGGAAATAAGGCATTTTCCCACCCAGTGCCTGGCAGTCCCGGCGCAACACTGTGATGCCGTACATGCTCAACCCTTCGAAGGATCCCATGTCTAGGCGAATCTGGGTTCCTCTTTCCAGATGGAGCACGACAATCCTACAACAACAGCACTGTTAAAAGAGAACCATTGTGAACATTAACATATCCGCACTCATACATTTAACAAGATTTAACAAGATTGCCACCCACAGAATTAACTCTAGCTGGCAGGTGGACAAGGAAGCCCTTTGGCTTATCGAGAGTCCAACCCTTTTATCTATGTGTATCCCGCCCTTTTGAGGTATGTGTCGATTTAATTTTTAAACATATTCACGCTACTTGCACCCACACAATCAGCAGATAACCTATTCCATTCATTTACAGTCCTTTGTGAAAATGAGAACTTTCTTATATCTAATCTACACTGCTCCTTTGCTAATGTAACTTCATACCCTCTAGTCCTTCTATCTTGGGGGGAAAGACAACAACCAGACAGATGCAAACCGAAGAAGGAGCTACTCTAAGGCAATGATTGAGGGGGCAATGACGAAAGAGAGGGTGTTTATGGGCAACTCCATTATGAGAAAGACGGACAAGACAGTGAGCGAGAGGACGGACGTCGTTGTTTGTCTACCGGGGGCTAGGATTGAACATGAGACTGACAGGGTAGAGAAGGTATTTGGACATGGCAAGGGAGGGTCTATACTAGTACATGTAGGAACAAATAATGCAGACAGGGAGGGAACAACTGGGATAGTATAGAAGTATAGACAGATAGTGAGGAAGCTAAAGAAGACAAGAGTTGAACAGATTATTCTCTCAGGAATTTTGCCAGTAATGGCAGGACGGGGCAACGTATAGAAACTGCAAGAGAATGGCGATCAACGCACTAGTTGAGATGTGTGAAGACGAGGGGATTCACAGATTTATGGGGATACTTTGTTGGGAGGGAAGATATGTACATGAGATATGGCCTCCATCTTAGTGGAAAGGGGGCAGCAGTTTTCTCAGAGAACCTGCTGCGATCTGTTGACAGTGGGACAGGTTGCATCTATTTAAATTAGATTCGCAGGGGGGACTCACATAAAAGCCTGAAACTAGAGGCATACATAAAGACAGCACAAATAAATTAGCAAAGAACATTCTGGAAAACTCTTCTGAAGCTGGATATAAATGTGCTTGTTTAAATGCAAGGAGTATAGTAAACAAAAGAAATGAACTAAACATTATGGTAGAAGATATTGACCCTCACATAATAGGTATAACCGAATCCTGGACCACCACCGATATATCAGATGCCGAATTGGGACTGACAGGATATGCAATGTTTAGGAAAGATAGAATAGGAAGAAAGGGTGGTGGAGTTATTTTATATATTAAAGAATCTATCCAGGCTTATGAAATAAAATTAGAAAGAGAAGCAGATTGCGAAGAAGCTGTTTGGTGTAACATAGTTACAGGAAACTTAACGTTAACAGTTGGGTTAGTTTATCGAAGTCCAAACATAAGCATACAAGAGAATAAAAAAAATAAAAACGCTATAAGGGAAGTAAGCAAACGGGACTGTATTATTAGGGGGGATTTTAACCACGGGCATATACAATGGAAATCTCTACAGAGTATGGGGAGTGAGGACCACAAGTTTTTAGTTTTAGTTCAATATACTTTCCTTTCTCAACATGTGCTAGAACCAACCAGGGGTGAAAATGTGTTAGACATAGTTTTGTCCTCACAGAATGAATTAGTTGACAATGTCAAGATACGTTAGCCACTGGGGAGTAGCGATCACAACCAGATACATTTTACCATCAAAGTAAAATCAGAAAGGAATAGTAAAAAGCAGTATAGGAGAAATTTCCACAAACGAAGGTATAAGGACATGAGGAAATATTTTGCAAAGATAGACTGGATTAACACACTGAAGAATAAGAGAGCAACAAAATGCTGGGATATATTAAAGAGTGAAATTCAGTGCATAGTCGATACATTTGTACCCTTCAAAAACAAGGGAAACGGTCCAAAAAGAAACACTTATCGAAAGAAACCATTAGAAAAATTATGTATAAACAAATGATGTGGAAGTCATAAAGATGTACTGGAAATGATGAAGACTACAACAGTTATAAAGAAGCATTTAACCAAGCTACAGCTGAAATTAGAAATTCAAAGAGAAGCTATGAACAACAATTAGCTAGTAATATAAAACATGACAGCAAGAGTTTTTATGCGTATGTTCGAAGCAAACAGAAAGTTCAAGATAAGGTCGGTCCTCTAGAAGATATTGCTGGAAATATAATATCAGAGGGATTCTTAATGGCAGAAGACCTGAATGAGTACTTTAGTTCAGTGTTTACCAGAGAAGATATTAGTTCACTGCCAGTACCAGAGGCTAAGTTCAAGGGGGCAGATTCAGATTATTTAGGACAATTAATTGTAACCCCAGAAATGGTAGCTAAGAAAATAAGGGCTATGAAGGATAATAAATCACCTGGAGTGGATGGAATTCCGCCCAAACTACTATTGGAAATTGCAGAACAAATTAGCGTACCGCTTGCAGCAGTTTTCAATTTGTCATTAGAAGACGGAGTGGTTCCTTTAGAATGGAAAGAGACAAACATTATACCGTTATTTAAAAAAGGTTCAAGAAACAAGTCAGAGAACTATAGACTAGTGAGTTTAACATCAGTGATTTGTACATTATTAGAAAGTTTAATTAAAGATCACATGGTGGATTTTCTTGTTAAACATAACTCCATAAACCCATCTCAACATGGTTTTTAAAGCGAGGTCATGCTTAACAAATATGTTATGTTTTTTTTGAAGACATAACTAATTGGGTAGATGAGGGATCACCAGTAGATATCGTCTACTTATATTTTTTAAAAGCTTTCGACAAAGTACCACATCAAAGATTACTGCTTAAACTAAAGGTCCATGGTATAGGAAATGGTATAATAAACTGAATAGAAAAATGGCTGATTGACAGAAGACAACGTGTAGTAGTTGATGGGGAGGCTTCAAACTGGAAATCGGTATTGAGTGGGGTACCACAGGGATCAGTACTAGGACCTATATTATTCTTAATATATATCAGCGATTTGGATGATGAAATAACAAGCAAAGTGTTGAAATTTGTGGATGATACACAATTTTTTAGAAGGATTAAAAGTGATGGAGATAGACAACATTTACAAGATGATCTTGACAAGTTGATCAAATGGTCTGAAAAGTGGCAAATGTTGTTCAATTTTGGGAAATATTAATGCCTCCACGCAGGACATGGGAACGAAGAGGTAGAATATACAATAGGGGGTAATGTACTAAGTACTACTGTAAAAGAAAAGGACTTAGGGTTAACCATTAATGAAGGTTTCAGAGCAGTGCGGAATTGCAGCTTGAAAGGGAAATCAAATCCTTGGATTAATTAGGCGAAATATAGCGTATAAAGAAAAAGAACTAATAATACCGTTGTGCGAAGCAATAGTGAGGCCTCATTTAGAATATTGTATACAAGCGTGGAGGCCGTATCGCAGGAAGGACATAGATATGCTAGAAAGAGTACAGAGGAGAGCGACTAAAATGATACCAAAACTGAGGGATCTTAGTTATGAAATTCACCTAAAAGAATGTAGTTTAACAACACTAGAGACCAGGAGATTGAGAGGATATCAGATAGAAGTGTTTAAAATAATGAATGGTTATGACAATATTGATAGAAATATTTTGTCTCACTGCTGACTATCTATCCTATCATGAACGCTAACATTACCGGTAGTGACCTAATTTAAATACAATCAATTACGTTACGTTAGGCTACTTTAGTTAGGTTACGCAGCGCCCTAGCGAATACGTAGGACACCTACTACATAAACAATCTGGAGTTCGCCCGACTATCGCCTTTGCTTAATTTTAATAACAATGTTACCTAATCAAAATATCTAACAAGTACTGGCTTACACAGATATTATCTTATGTAAGTAGTTTTATGGTTGTTATTTTATCTCCTATATATTCTACCACACAATCAGGTTTGTTAAATCTTGTTTACAAATTATCGAAGGCTAAGATACCTTATTATCACTCGCTATACTAAAGTGCTCTAAAATACTTTAACTAACTAACTTTAAGCACAACTGCTTCTCAATATATGTTTACTGCAACTTTATGAATGATATTAAAGCTAGAATAATACTTATCAATCAGTAATTCCACTTGTTTATCAACTTTTCTGCACCACCAATTTCTACGATCTATCTCCGCCAAATATAGCCTCGAAAAGCTCAAACATACATACGTACACAAGTACATACGTACATACGTACATACATACATACGTACATACATACATACGTACATACATACATACATTCATACACACACACATACATACGCACGCACGTACACACACACACACACACACACACACACACACACACACACACACACACAAACCAACGCAAGCTCGATTCCAATTATTACAAGTCAACATTACCCTATGGTAGCGAGTTATATGTACTTTCATATAGAGGTCTTTCATGTGACGTCACGGGGTTACGTGACATTTGTTGTGCCGCCATTTTAGCTGTCAAGCCATGCCAGAGACATGTACTTTGTAGTGCTGTCGGTTGCAATAATCGGAGAGGTAACACACCAAATGTGCCATTTTTTCGTTTTCTTTCTGACAAAGAAGGTAGAGAAAAATGGACCGCAGCAGTGAAACGCAACAATTGGCAGCCAACACCATACATACTCGCGTGTTTGTGGACATCATTTTGAAGCCCACGCACCGACACTGACACTGTTAGTGACAGCTGCTTCTGCTTGTTATTATTGAGTGAAATCGTGATCACATTATTTGTAGCAATTACCTTAGTGTCATTATGGTACTATTTAATTGTATGTAATACTTAAATGAGCGTGTTTATTAGAGTTAACCTATTTTAACAACGACCAACGACTAACCTATTTTTAGCAACGACTTAAGTAAACGTTTGGCCTGTCGGTGACAGTCGTTGCCGATGGGCTGACCCGGCGTTAGCGTTGTCGTTGACGTCACTGACACTCAGCATAAGCACAGCCATAACAATCGATTATGATGCCTATCACATTGTTTAGTAGTGCAAATTGTATCAACCTAATAGTTGATTCTCTAATTTTTGAATGAAAATTACATCATATTTTGTTAATAAGTTTTATGATTATTTGTGGCCATATTTTTTCAGGAAAGAAGAGCAACAACCCTCTATCGCTAGATTTTGTCCCAAGCATCTTCCGTCATGTTCCGTCGCATACAAAAAAGGCGAAACCTGCTGCACTGAATAAGTTTGAACGACAACAAAACTTGAAGCGGCAAAAAGGCCACAACCAAAATGTGGCAACAGCTGCAAGTGCTCTACTGGAGCTTAGTGAACTCGGCAAGGAGTCTGTCACGAATGACACGGAGCAAACCGTCGCTGATGTGCTTGAATCTCCTCCTGAGAATGACACCAGTGTCACTCAAACCGAACTAATGACTAATGACATTACTGCACCACAGAATGCGTGCGACTGTGAGAGCAGACAATGAGTGCCTACATAAAATATCTGTATGCTCCATATATGAGATGTAAATGACGATAAGGCGAAGTACTTTATCGGAATGCCATCATACTACGTAATGTTAACAATATTCACAACTGTCTACCCATATTTGAGTACCGGTGTGAAACTCGCTCCATTTCAACAATGCTTATTGACATGCATATATTATATTATTTATAATTATGTACAATACATAACCAATTATTTTCAATTAAATAAACTCATGAATATCAGAGTTCTAGTTGTGAATACTTGTAAGCACAACATACTATTATGATAGACCGATGTCCATTGTGCTATATATATATTTATATATATAATTATACAGGTATTACATGTCAGACATCGTGAAGCTTGACAGCTAAATGGGTCCAGTGATATAGCATATATACTCTATATATAGAGTATATATGCTGTATCACTGCATATATACTCTATATATAGAGTATATATGCTGTATCACTGGACCCATATATACTCTATATATAGAGTATATATGCTGTATCACACAATGAACATCGGTCTATCATAATAGTATGTTGTGCTTACAAGTATTCACAACTAGAACTCTGATATTCATGAGTTTATTTAATTGAAATTGATCGGCGTCTCTCACACACCAGACCGGAAAGCAACTCCGGCCGCTGGGAGCAAGATCCAGTGGGATAGAGATAGAGACCACCACTCTCACGCACACACGCATACACACATACACGCATACACGCATACACGCACACACGCACACACAGGTTATAGAAAAAGCACGGCTCCCAATAACGGGGAAGTTCTAAATTGCAATACTATACCTTTTCGGGAAGTGTTCTGTATAGTACGCAATACCGTTTTCAATTTGTATTGACGCGGGCTTCCCATACGTGGTGTAGAGCCGTCTTCTGGTACCGTTGTAATTCGTGCATTCCACACTGCATTTCACTGTAAAAATGTATTTATGACAATACACTGTACATACTTTATTATTAACATATTAAGCAGTGTGTGTGTGTGTGTGTGTGTGCGTGCGTGCATGCGTGCGTGCGTGCGTGTATGTGTGTGTACGTGCGTGTGTGTGAATTGTTTTGTTGACCATACAGTGAATGGGGCAAAATATATCCCGAGACGGCAATGTTGGTGTGAAATTGGTACAAATAACTTCAGTTGTAATTGAATTTCACTGGGGTTTTCAATCGACGATAGAAGCAAGACACCAAACCAGTTCTAGATATACTTGCAACTCGTACCCATGAAGCAACAAACGAAGAACAAATCTTATCATCATTTCAGATTGTGTGTCTTAACTTTGTAATAGCGGCGCCATCTGGTGGAATGCCTCACCATACAATGTATTCACTGAAAGTAAATAAATCTAAATAACTGCCTTTGTGTCGTCAAACACATCGCTAGATACAGAGGCCAGTGGTCCAAGAAAGCGTATCAACGTAGAAATAGGTAGGTGGACGTCTGCACCTGGGAAGAGATAGACTTACAATGCTCCAAAGATAGCCTTTTAATATATAGATGCAGTGTTGTCTTCACGTTACATTATGAGGCGCGTAAACAAGAGTTAACTGAGTTAATTTACACTTACTCTGGTCAGTCCAACAGATCCTGTTTTGCTCCTCGTCAACTGCCACAGCGTTTGGACGACTTATGTTGGATGACACGATCTGTGTGTTGTTTTTTCCGTCCAGACTCGCTCTGTGAATCCCAGATTTTCCTCTCGTTACATAAAACACCAATCTGAAAACGGGACATGTAACTGAAGATCCCTGCAACTACAGAGTGACAAACATTCAGAAACTCTTAAACACATACACATATTCGAGTCACGAAGCCATTATACACTTATATGGCTAATTTTGTGTTCGTTTGGAAACTTTGGAATAGCATCTATCATAGAAAACTGATACGTAAATGTATTACCTATTTGTCAAGTCCAGAGCAATGCCCATTGGTTTATCATTACACCAGATGATTGTTTTCGTACTTGTGCCATTTGCATTGACCACTCTCACCCTGTTCTTTTTGGAGTCAGTGAAGTAGAGTTTATCTTTAGTTGTGTCAACAGCCAGTCCATTGAGCGCACCTAGGGGGAAAGCACGGAAAGAAAACAAAACCATTATATTGTCGCGTTCATTTTAGTAGAAGTGTACCTTTGCTGCCAACACCATGAAACATGGCGTAGTTATCAATCAAACCAAACCGATAATGCTTGGGTATTGTGTCACCATAAGACAGCAACGTTATGGCCGCCATCTTTGATTTATTTTATTTCAAAATGGCCACCACACAAAAAACATATTCCTAAATTTCTCAGATTCTAGGTCACATATGACATATTAACTGAGATATTTAATCCTGCAGTTTTATTTTGGAAGGCGGTACTTAAATGTCAAATTATCCACACTTGTTCACATACGTTCGGTTTTGCAATGGAGTGATTATGTTGATTATGTTGATTATGTTGATTATGTTGATTATGTTGATTATGTTGATTATGTTGATTATGTTGATTATGTTGCCATCCCACCAAACACGTTTTCTACCGTGAAAGTCACAACTGCTTCAAATGCGTTTCATGTGCCCGACACAATGTTTGCAATTTGAGTATTGCATCCGCGAAACGCCCAAATTATAAACATCCGCTATTGGCAGTTATTGTGAAGGCAGGCGGCTCAGCCCACAAGTACTTTTATATAGTGCACACACTTCTGACGACAAATGGGACGAAGTACAATTTATTCCGCGAACTTCCTGTTCATAGGTATGGAAATTATCATCACATCTTTTAATTGTAATGGATTTAAAGGTGTTATGCCCTTCTTAAAGGATGTGTTAATGAAGAGTGATATACTGTGCCTACAAGAGCTTATGCTCACTAAACAAGATTGCCATATACTAAGTACATGTCACGATGGTTATGTGGGTTATGGTGTTTCTCCTGTAGATGCATCTTGTGGTATTTTAACTGGTGGTGTAGGTTTTTATGGAAACATTCCCTTAATCAATACTTCACCATTCTTGACCAATGCTATGATTGGCTATGCGGCATAAACAAATTGTTGGGGTAATAAGGAGTATTATCTACCAAACGTATATTTACCTTATGACTGCGAGGAAAACAGGGACATGTTCAATGATTATATGTCCAAAATTGCTGTATATGTAAATAATATTAATAGCTCATACATCATTATTGTTGGTGATTTTAACGCGGATATTTCCAAGAAATCAGTTTTTGGGAATATCTTACTTGATTTCTGCAAAGAATTTACTCTGGCTATATGTGATCAAGATACTCTCCCGATAGACACATATACATACGTTAGTTCTGTGTGGGGAACTACATCATGGCTAGACCATATCACATGTACCGCTGATGCGAAGGATTGCCTATCTAACATGACCATACTTTATGACATTATTTATTCTGATCACCACCCGGTAGTGCGTTAGTGGTAGTGTCAATACTAATGAAATTAAGCAAGGCATACAGTGGGACAGACAGACACCCACAATATATTGACGCATACAGTGAATGCACGAACGTTGAATTGAGCAAACTGAATGTTCCACTGGGTATTAGATGCACCGATCCCAATTGTCATAACTGTATTCATCATGATGATCTCGATGACTTTTACAATTCTATCGTGTTTACATTGAAGAGGTGTGGCCACACACTTCGGTCAAATCGTAAAGGTGCTTATAAGTATAATGCTGTACCAGGTTGGAACGAGCGAGTGAAAGAGCTTCATTGTGCAGCCCGTAATGTTTACTGTATATGGAAAGAGACTGGTAAACCTAGACAAGGTGACATTTTAATGTTATGAAATTATCCAGAATTAAATTCAAGCAGGCGATCAGAAAATGTAAAAGGGAGAAAGAAACTATCATTGCTGATAACATTGCAGAACAGTTGTGTCAAAAAGACCACCGCAAATTCTGGAAAGAAATTAAGCGCTGTACGAACAGTAAAGTGGGGGGGGGGGCAAAAACCTCCAATTACACCCCTTCAGGTTTGCCAAAAAACCTCCACTGGTGGCCGAAGCAAATTAATATTGGTTGGTTTGAGCATGACATCGGAAGACGGGGTGGGAGGGTCTGGGGGGCTAGGGGTCTGGGGGTCTGGGGGTCTGGGGGTCTGGGGTGCTGTTAAACATTATTTTTCGCGACGACGTTCACAAGGGACACGTAACGGGGGTACATTGAAAAAGGGTCTTGGATGCACGATACTAGCGCTGGCATAGGGCGCCCAAATTCCAAAGATCTAGGGGGGCACGTGCATATGTATATGCGGACATGCCTATGGTTTGACTGGGTTGCCTAGTCGCCGTGAGCGAGACTACAATGTCACAGGCAAAATCTAGCCCAGACAAACACTCTTCAGTTCAACCCAATTTTGAGCACATTTCTTGTTTCTTGATGAAGGTAAGACACTCAAAACAGGGGCTGGTCCAGAGGGTTGATATGGGGGAGAAGCAACAAAAGCCTCCACTGGCGGCCGAACCAAATTCATACTGGGTGCATGTGTAGCACACTGAAAACAACACCCCGCTGAGAATTCTACGGTAGTCTTCTGGGCGTCCTTTTAAAACACTACCGTAGTATTTTGAGCGCACTATCCAATTTCAAAACACTACCGTCAGTACCTATATTTGACCATCCTTTACATCGGTCACCTCTGGAAATCATCCTGTACACTATGGTCAAGTTGGTAATCTCTGGAGTCAATTAGGCAACGGATATAAATGGTTAATATGACATGACAAAAAAATATTAATTATATTTAATGCCATTATTATAATTAGTTATGGTTTGAGTTAGAGTTAGTCATAATGTAAACGTTGGAACCAGTCAGACGGCGGGAAGAAATAGTCAGTGTGATAATCGGACGACTGGAATAAATAATTGTCTATTAGGAATAAGATTATTATTAGGGTTAAAGACAATCATATAGTGAGTTAGGGTTATAAATAGCATAGTCGTTATAACCAAACAGCCGATGGGAATAAATAATTAGTGTCAAATGTTCTTATTAATTATGTTAAGGCTATTATTGTTAGCTATGGTTGGGGTTGGGGTTAGGGTAATCGCTGGAACCAATCAGACGGTAGGAATAAATAGTTAATGTGAAATGTCATTATTCATTAGGGTTAAGATTATTATTATTAGTTTTGATTGGAGTCAGTTATGGTCGCGGTTAGGGTAATTGCTGGAATACGCTGAAAACACTACCGTAGTGTTTTCGATGGGTAGTGTTTTCAATTTACTACAGTTCAGCACGACTCTGCTGTCGCGCTATCGGATCACTACATCGAAAGACGAGAGGGCTGCTGGTGAAAATGTTTCGCTGCCGCGCCGCCGTAACTTCTGTAACGGAGGTGGCACACTCAAAATGGCTCAGGCTCAGTTTGAGGTCTCCAGTTATAAGTCTTTCTGAAAAGATCGGACTGATCGCGGTGGTGGCATCTTGTATGAAAACAGCGGTATGTGGCCGAAAATGGGCGATTGTTTGTGCCTACCGGCCACCTTCAATGCTGAACCCTACTTTCATTGACGATTTTACTTCTGGTATAGACAAAGTGCATGCACACTACGACAATATTATTGTTGTCGGAGATTTAAATTATGACGTCTGCCAACCAAACAAATCTCAGCCTTTGCAAACGTTCTGTGACATATTCCATTTAGTAATTTTATCAAGAAGCCAACATGTTTTATGAAGAACGCACCCACATCGATTTTGGATGTTATCCTAACAAATAGACCGTCCCTTCTGTTTAACACCACATATCTCACATGCGGCATTAGTGACTGGCAAAACCTTATCTCAGCTGTCTTTAAGGGTTCGGCCCCTCCCCCAAAAACGTAAAATCAAATGTCGCAGTTACAAAAACGTTGATGAGGAGGTTTCAGCGAGGCTGTGGGTGTCATCCCGTTTCATGTTGCGCATGAATTTGATGACATGGAGGACATCTATTGGGCTCATGAAACCCTCCTCACGGGTGTTTTAGACGAGCATGCCCCAATGAAATTAAAATCTGTCAAAACAAAAGAAACTCCATTTATTAACTCAAACCTTCGCAAAGCAGCCTTTAAAAAGGCAATGCTTTTCAACAAATACAAAAAATGGCGTGTACCAGCCAACAGGGAATCTTACCGCAAGCAGAGGAATCTTACTACCAAACTCAAATGTCAATCCATATAAACTTTGAAAGGTGTGCAGGTGGGTCCAAGTCTAAAAGACTTCTGGCCCACAGTAAAACCATTCCTGTCAAACCTTAGGGACTCCTAAGAGTCCACATGATCATCCTGTCGGAAAACGATAAAATCATTTCAGACCAGACTTCTGTCGCAAGTATTCTGAATGAGTTTTATGTAAATGTCGCTCGAGACATAGGAACCAAACTCACCCCGGAAGATAATAGCAAATCATCCCAGCATTCAAACAATAACCGAGAACATTCCTTCTCCCAGCTCTTTCGATTCCAGTCCCATCAACCCCGAGAGTGTACACACTTTCATTTCTAAATCAAGCTTCAGAAAAGGTACTGGAGTTGACGGCATCCCTGCAAACATTATAAAGTATTGTAGCAGTACAATTTCGGAACCCATATAAAAACTCATAAACTTCTCTTTTGCTACCTCAACATTTCCAAATAGACTGAAAGAAGCGCAAGTTGCCCCGGTATACAGGAAAAAGGACCATCTAGACAATCAAAATTATAGACCGATTATCATCCTCCCGTTTATTTTTAAACTTCTTGAAAAAACGATCAACCTCCAACTAAGTGCATATTTTGAGAATATATTCAACCCTTTCCTTGGCGCTTTCAGACCGGGCATGGGAGGTCACTCGACTCTGTTGAGATTGGTGGATGATTGGCGGAAGGCACTGGACAACCATGAGTATGCTGCAGCCATACTCATGGACCTGTCAAAGGCTTTCGACTGCCTCCCTCACGACCTGTTATTGGAGAAACTGTGAGCATACGGACAAAGCATGTGCTCTTGTCGGTAGTTACCTCTGTAACAGGAAACAACGAGTTAAGTTGGAATCCCACTACTGTGACTGGGCTGAAATCATCAAGGGCGTACCACAAGGCTCCATTCTGGGCCCTCTTCTTTTCAATATCTTTATTACTGATATCTTTCACATCCCAGATAGGTCCTCTCTCAACAACTATGCTGATGATAACATCCTGTATTATGCTCACTCAAACCCCGACACCCACATTCACATTTTGCAACAGGATTGTTCTGCCACCCTACAATTGTTCAGCACGAGGCCCACTGCCTTGTTGTTCTTGAGGCTATCGATGGCTTTGGAGATTCCTGCCCTGGTGATGTCATCGGCGGTGACATCGAGCTCTTTTGTGTTTGGTGTTCGAAGTCGAAGAGTGTGGTCGGTGTTGGTTGGTGTTGGTTGATTTAGTATTTATCGGATGTGTTCGATCGACCTTGTGGCTTGTTAAAAGCACTCTGCCATCTTTGTATTCTATTGGTATGTTGGAATTGCTTTTCGCGCTAGTTAGCTCTCTCACAATCCTATACAGCGTGTTTGAGTCATTCCATTCTGCTGTTGTTTGCGCTTCTTTACCTTTCTCTTCTAACCATTTCATCGTATCTGTCTATTCTTCATCTGATGATCTTCATTGTTGGAAGTTTCTAGCTGCTTGATATCTTCTGATCTTAATATCTTTCCTTTTATCAATCAGTTTCCACGAGGCTTCAGTAATCCACTGTTCTCTGCTAATTTCAACTACTGCCCTTTAATCTGGCATTTTTTAGCCAAGCCAACAAACTTGAGAAAATACAGGAGAGAGAGAGAGAGAGTACTTCGCTCTATCTACAATGATTACTCATCGATGCACTGAATACCTCCACGTGAAAAATAAAAGAAACGGTATGTGAGGTATTCAAAATTGTAAATAATGAAACACCTACTTTTAGTGAAAATCTTATCACAATCAAACGCTCCCAGTATTCTGTGCGAAAGGACAATTAAACCTGCTGTCGCTCCTAACGCAAACACGTCCAAATATGGACTTAAATCCTTTGTGCACGAGGGGCCCCGGATCTTGAACTGTCTGCCGAACGAACTGCGAAAAAGCGAAATTATGGCGAGTTCCGCAGACTGTTACGGAACTGGGATGGTCCAGCGTGCAAGTGTTCTGCCTGCAAATAATCTGCATGTCCTCCTATGATCTTGTACATTTGAATTCTTTTACAATTATGTATCGTTTTATCTTTTTAATGTTTTATGTCTTGTTGTTTTACTATTGTTTGTCGGAAAATAGCTCAAATTAGCTAATGTTGTAAATTCTATCAAAAAACCCACGTTAAATAAAGCTTCTTGTATCTTGTAGATGCCTACAAGCATAGGATTAGTGCAGTTACAATTATGATGAACATATCACCGAAAGGTGGCAGCATGTTATCGCAAGCTTGCTGCCACCTGTGGGAGTCTAGTGGAGGTAGACAGACAGCTTGGAAAACGAAACTTTTTCGCAACAAAGTTCCGATTGAACTAGAAACAGTTTAACTCGGAATATATTTAAAATTATTCACTGTTTATTTGCAATAATGCATCTAGTTAATTTGCAAGGATGTTTAACTATATAACCACCCACGTGGTTATACAAGTAAAAATCATCGGCAATTTCCTTGACTGGGAATTCCCCCAATGACGTAGCCCTAAATCCCGGCCTAGCAACGCAAAACTCTTATACTTGAAAATTTTGTATTCTCTGGCGGAAGTATACTAGCCGCGCAGACAAAAACAGGTAGTGATGCGGCCGAACTTCTTTCTGGTGTAACTTCTTGGTGCCGCCTCCATTTTAATTCTTGTTGTTGTCGAACGTTCGAGTGAATTAACATCGCATTAAATGGAATTGTTGATTTGCGCATTTGTGAAGTACACGTCACTTGAGTTCCCGTCAACTTCAAGGCCCTCGAGGCCGTATAGTTCGCGGAAATCGTACAATAATTGTTGTGCGCCAACGCAGTTATTGCCGGTAGGTACTGACCGAAGCCTGCACGCGAAGGCGAATACCGTTTTAATCAGGGTTACAATTACAAAGTTATGGAACAATTTCGATCAGGGTTGGCAGGTTTCTGTCAGGACGGTTTCTACCGCGGTTTAATTAAACCGTGGTGTCTACCGTCTTGTCAGAAATACCTTTCTGACATTAAAATGTCAGAAACTCCATTTTTGATACATTTTCTTTTGTAAGAGTATTGTCTGAGACTGAGCTTACTTAGTTAGGGGTTTAACCCAGTTTTGCTAGTTTAACCTAAGACTGGGTTAAACTAGGCTTTACTCTATTTGAGAACTCAGGATGATATTATTAGGGGATATTCTCGAAATTAATACAGTTGGTACGTGGATTGATGGTGGTTTAAGCTTTAATAGTGGTGTCATATTATCGATGTCATTAAAATTGCTCTTTAAATAAGTGCCAATTTGTTTAGCTATCACTGTAAGTTAACCAGATGATAATTATGCGATTGGTATGTTATGTTATTGACTGAAACAACTTTTCTGCACATGACCGATACAAAGGTTTCCCTTCGATATTACACTAATCATGGGTCATGCAAGTATGTTGCCTTCCTTGATGCCTCCAAGGCATTTGACAGGGTGAATCACACAACATTATTTACGAAGCTACTTAAGCTTGGAGTGTCTAAATATTTAATTAAAGTGATATGTCAGTGGTACTGTAATCAGACTATGTGTGTTAAATGGGGTTCGGTATTTTCCAACTTCTTCTCTGTGACTAATGGAGTTAAACAAGGGAGTATGCTATCTCCTTTCTTATTTAATTTATACATGAATGATTTGAGTTTGCTACTGATGAAACTACCCATCGGATGCTATTGTGGTGATACAACTGTTAATCACCTCATGTATGCTGATGACATTGTACTACTGGCTCCATCGACTAAGGGGTTGCAAAGACTGCTAGATGTATCATACAATTATGGATGTGACAACGACATATTGTTTAACAGAGTAAAGTCGCAGATAATGTTTTTTGACACAAGACAAACCAGTTTTGAAGTAGCTCTTAAGCTTGGTGATGCAGTTCTGAATACAATGAAGGCATACAAATATCTTGGCCATATAATCTGTAATGATCTGTCGGATGAAATGGATATGACATCCAAAGAAAGGAGTTTGTACGGCAGAAGCAATATTCTACTCAGGAATTTTCACTTGTTCAGTGAAGGTGAAGAACAAACTGTTCACATCCTATTGTAGTAATGTGTATTTATGTTCCTTATGGGCTAATTATAGAAAAGCCGCTATGCAGCACTTTATTGTTTCCTATAACAATGCATTTAGAATTATGCACAGCCTATCTATGAGGTGTAGTGCAAGCCTAATGTTTGTTAGTTCTGACGTGGACTGTTGCAATACTAGATTTAGAAAATGCATGTACAGTTTTATAAGCAGAATATCTGCATCGACGAACAACATTGTTGAGAGTACACAGTGATGTTTATACGACCTCTGTATTGCGCAGGAAGTGGATTAGTACAATATATACACTATAATATACTTTTTATTTTTACTATGGACATAGTGCATATTACATGTATGCTTTTTTGTCTGAAATAAAGATTGATTGATTGATTGGTAGTATTTTTTCCTGCCAGAAACTCTAAGTTAATACAAAGTTAATATCCTCCCTATTTGTAGTTCGAGCAAAACCCAACATCCGGGTCCCTAAGCCTCCGGCTGACACTAATTTTTATGGGCGAGCGCAACAGTCGTAAATGTAAACACTGGTTGTGGGTATGGCTTGTCATCCCAAATCAAGAAAAGTTAAACAAAAGTACATCGAGTCATTGTCGGGGGATGTAAAAACACGGTATTTGCACAAGATAGCACTTGTAGGTAAGGAGGAAGAGATACGTACAAAAATGCGAAGAAAGACTGGTAGCATGACTTGTGCTTGTTACCAGTTCTGACCATAATCCTTTTATGGGTGCCAGGAAATCCATAATAAAAGGCACTGTTACCAGTGAGTCATAGCCATAAGATGCATACGTTGCTCTCACAATGAATAGTGCCATTAATATCTTCACCTGGGGGGGCAGGTTAAAATTGCCAATATGCTTGATGGAGGTGTAAAGTGATTGGTCCAATGCTTTCTACTCAGCAGCCACCTGTTGTAGCATCTTCACATAGATATATACTGTTACATGTACATGTGAAAGAAGTACAAATTCATTACCAACATTTTTTAGACATTGAATAGTTCTTTCTAGTTCTAGTTCTTCTAGTTCTAGTTGTTTCCAGCACTCTGCAACATTGTATTAACTGACTAGTCTGTATATATTGTGGTTATATGTTATGATCTTATGAGGTCTCATTCAACTAGTCAACCTTTTTCAGAACATTATCGCCAAGCCGACCTTTCTATGCTGGCACTGAGGGTGGTCACTGCCAGGGTGCTTGTCGTTCTCAGTGGTTCTTTTACGTCCCAAATTGAGAATAGTAACTTTAATAGTGCTAGTAGCACTAACATCTTAGTTTGCACCATGTTTAAGGGTGGCAGACCAGCTAAGACTGTGTGGGAACAGTTTGTTAAAGTAGAAAGTAATGGAAAAACAGTTGCTAGATGCAAGCTCTGTTGTCACCATATGTCATCCAAGTGTTTCCAGTCATTGCTTCATCGCTTATGCAGTTAGCAAAATAATAAATTTATGCATATGGCATGTATTAGATTCTGACAGTTTCTGACATCAGAAATCTGTCAGAAACCAGTCTATGACAGTTTCTGACATTGTCTCGTCAGAAATACCTTCCTGACTGTCAGAAACCCAACCCTGATTTAGATGAGCCGCCTTCACAGGAAGTCGTAGGGCATTTACAGAGACATGTAGATCTGACCACCAAGGCCACCGCCTACGGTCAGGAACAACCTAAGTAAGTCATCCTTCAGGATGTTGTGCCAGGAACAGACTAAAACACCCCACCTTCCCCTCTTTCCTTATCTTATCTCAAATACTGTGGTAAAGTGAACTTTTAAACCCAAAAGGCAAAACTGGGCAATAATATCGGCTTTAGCTAGAGGTAAGTTCCTATTCAAAATGTTATGTGAATTATTAAATAAAAACTCTGACATGTTACGCTTTTAAGACTGTTGGTGCTCGTCCAGTTATGCCTTGTATTTGTGAAGCAGGTTCAATTCCTGCTGATGTTTTCATACTCAAAACATTAACTGGTTGTTTCACATACTAGCTAGGCCTAACCCCTACCTGAGTTACTACCCAAACGGGTAGTAACTAACAAAGTACTCATTTTGTTTGCATGGAATAATGACAGAAATTGCGTTACAGTTTTGACAATTTCAGAAACTATTTTGCTACATACTCTATAATAATGCAATTACAAATTCCCAACTTCTGTGAAGATTAAGAACCTATTCTATTGGCTTCAAAATATTTCATTTTGCATATATCCAAATGTATGGATATACAAAATGAATAGTTTGAATTGAATAAGAACTACCCTGAAGATTGTTCAGTAATCTGTTCTATTGGCATAGTTTATGACATTATAGCAACACATATTTTGATTTAATTTCACTTTGTATGGTTTTAATTGCAGTTTCATGGAACAAGTGCTTGCAAGAGCACTGCCACTGCTGTTTTAAATGGGATTTAATTTTTAACATAACAACTTTGTGTTAGCTGAGGTGGAGCCAACAGTTGTGCGATGCAGTACTTTTGTATGTGGCAATGAATAATCTGGTGGCTATATGGAACGACATCCGTCATCTCCATCGTACGTTAGATCAACATCACCGACTGATTCAAAAAGCCCAGGAGACGTGCCCTAGAGTGCCCATCGTAGTGCCTGGTGTACTCTCGCGTTATGATGAGTGAGTATGAGTTCTAGAAAATGTAGTAATAATAACACCTAAAATTACCCAAATTACAAGATGTCACATGTACCAAAATCAGTACAAACTGAAATTGATGGTCTTTCTGTAGATGATTATTTATCTAAGGAAGGACATTTTCTGAATGCTGAAGTTTTGCTGTGATGCATAAATGCACTCCATGGTTGCCTGAGATAATTATTGTCAATAACATTGTTCATTCCAGTATCACTCTGCGATCGCTGTGCATCAGACGAGGACTCAACTTGAGGTGCCACAACAGAGACCAGTGCCATATACCGGGGTAGTCATTTCACTTGTTAATTAGGTAATTTAAAAGTCAATTGAACCATTATTTTGTAACAGTTGATCATACTTATGATAATCAGAAAGCTGTACATCTGTGCAATTCAGCATCGAACATAGATCTTAACAGATGTTCATATGTTTAGTGGTAATGCATGTTTAGTGCTGGTACTGAATGTGTAAATGATAACAATTATTGTATATTATTTCATTGATGACTTGTATCACGTGTACAAATTAATATGATACCTATGGTTGTAATCAGTAATTTTACCAACACCGAATGTACAAGTTTGTTAATTTGTCTGTGTCTGTGTCACACTGTACAGTAACTAGGAAGGCATCATATCAGTCCACATTTCCAGCAGTAGTTAGCTAATTATCCATTACAGACATGTTTATTTGTCTGTGGTGTTTCAGTAATTGTAGATGCCACAATAGCATGCTTATACCAGAAAGGTTTCTATGGTATTGCTAGTCTTAATTCACAACTTCCATCAGATGATATTGCTTATCTATAAAACATATCATTTTATTCAAATTACGTGAGACAGGTGATCATGCAGTGGATTATTACAGGCACATTCAATGTTAATGTGCTATTACAGAAAAAAATTACTCTTCCAAGCAGTAACCATCACAGTGTGAGTACTGGTTCCAATAAGAATAGCAATAAACAAAAGTCTATGCCTACGCAAGCTACTAACATTAGCAATCTTACTCCGAGTAATACTGCTGCCAGTTATATTCATATCAGAAGGCAACAAATTACAACCATACATTCTCCCCTTAAAAATTATGAGGAGTACTGAAACATCACTCTTTCTTGATAATGCAAACATAGCCACTCATATAATTAATAAGCCTGTGGTTTTTGGTGCCGGAACAAGATAGGTGAAATCCAATCTTGCTAACAAATAATATAACAGAAAATCAGTTCAGGTTGATTGTGCAAGATGAAAATGCACATCATAATTTCTTGTAGTCGATTGGAACATCTCTTGTAATTACCTTGTCTAAGTTGTCAACATAATGTGTGTGATCATGCCTAATGTATTCGTAGTTTTCCAAGATGTTACAGAGCAGAGACGACGGAGAGAGGCCGATGCCGCCTACTTCCACATCAAGGAAACAAACGGCTCTTTTCAGAGCCTTAACATTTTTACTGATTTATGCTGTTTAACATGCTGGCACAGGTTTTATTGATGCGTCAGGTGGTAGGTTATGGACAGATATGCTTGTCGAATCTACATTCTGCTTCCACTACTGGTGATTTATACGAAATGGCAAGCATATTTCATTCATGTCTGCCAGTATATAGCCTCTCATAAAACAAGACTCTCGTTGTAACCTCCACAAAGTAACCAGTGGATATAGTGGTCACTGTAGGGCACCAGGCTAATTAAAGGAGGGATCTCGGAGCAGTTATGGGCAAATAGCTACCACAGAGTGTTAAATTAAACTGAATAGGCACTTCTAATTTGTTGCCGAATACATGCAGCTACGACTAGTGTGAAGAACTATATTATATGTCAGTCATTAAAAAATAAATCACATACTATGTCCTAGAAACTGAATGATACCCAGAAATATTTAGTTCATTTAAAAAAAATTACATAAATACATATATATTATGTTCATTGGATAGAATAATTATATTACATATACAAGTGTCATGTTGTAGTAGTTTTTCCATATGTCATTGATGATGTGTATTTGAAAAATAAAATAATGTTGGCTTTATTCCACCGCATAAATACATATGTCTGTTGTCTATCCTGTGCCTAAGAAAACACCCTATGTCTGCAGTAAGATCATTTTTTTTTAAATAAATTTTGAATGTTATATACTCTATATTTCACCTCTGGTACACCTGTTTTTTCGAAATTTATCCCAATATCTTGAGGTTTTGCAGTTTGGCCTGGAAATATTTCCCAGAAAAATTGGCTACCTATGTCAAATGCATGTAGGATCAGTTTACTTTTACAGAAATATTCAATAGTTTGAATACACACAAAAAGCTGCAAACAATTGTGACCGGCTAGTTCAAGATGATATGTTTCTCGTTGATGGAGTTTCCATCGTGAAATCATCCGGTATAGATTAAACTTTCAAATGTTGGTCATTACATGGCATAGTAGCGCAGCGGTAAGACCTCCGCACTCTCGACTGAGAGACCACGGGTTCGAATCCTGTGCGGCGGTGTCGAACCTTGGGCAAGTTCGTTTACTCTACATTGCTTCAGTTCACTCAGCTGTATGAATGAGTACCTGGCTATAGATAGTGGTGTTCACTACATAACAAAACATTACATGGTCATAACTATAATCTGTTTCATGTTTTAAAACGGCAACACTGAATATGAGTACAATGTCAACATGATGTTGATGCTGGTACAAAATAATCACAGTGATAGAATAGTCAATAATGACTGTGGTCACTACACAGAAGGAAGGAAGGAAAATACGCAAATAAGTTTAATGAAAAATCGTCCCAACAGAAAATGATTACATGCACACAATTGATTAAGCAATATGTTTATAATAGAAACGAATTATATTAATTGGCGTTGGTTTCATCTCGATCGGACCATTAAGGCGAAAAAAGAAACCCTAGGCTTTATCTACTAACCCTAATATTTTTAAATTGCGTCAATTAGACCCACCAACCATTGCAACGAGGTCCCCCGCGACATAAAGACCACTTCCGTCACAAGCAAGTGACAAATGGGCAGGCGCCGCAGCGTAACGCAATTGGACATTATTTCGCGGGGGGGATAACAGCATTGAGAATATAGGTGGGCATTTTTTCTAACAATATTTCTAACAAATTTGGTGGGGAAATTATATTCAATATTTGTACAACACATTTAGCTAGTCATTTTAGTTGACGAGAAGGGAGTACGCAGACTTTTATAATCCTCCGACTTATTATTAAATATCTGTCAATATTATGGCCTTTAAAATATGTTTTACTTATTGACATGACTGCCGCTTGGGTAATGTATTACTATAATTGGCATTTATTGGCACTTCGTCTTGTGAATGAAAACTTTCTAATATATAATCTCGAGTGCGGTTTTTATTTTATAAGGGTGCCCTCTTAATTGTTGAAGTATTCTCCATCAGTCCATGATGAAGAAGTTCGCTGGAGGTATATTTTCTATGTAAATCACTGACAATTATGAACACCTAATATAGTAGGTGGTGCGTAGCCAGGTCGGCCCTACGTTACTACCGTCGTTAGTTTCGAATGTTTTAATATTTAATACATTAAATACTATCGACCTGCTATGCTAATCCGTATGACTAATTTTAGGTATCGCCCTGGTCGCTCTATGCTGTACATTCTCAATTACGTTGACATTAACTCGTCGTCTGCATGTTGTATATTATTTATTGTGGCCGTAGTGCATGCGCATAATTTTTTATATAATAAATTACAGTTGCCATTCTCCGTCCATCCATCCATCCATGTATTGTATTAAAATCCTGTAATGTCACTGCTTCCTCGACTGATGCAACTAATTGACTTGAAGAGTTTTGTATCACTCGCAAATTTACTCATAGTGACCCCAATCTTTACAACTGCCCATGATTTTATTTTGGCATTCCGACCTTGATCGACCATTTACGACGATTCGATCGTTAATTATACCCTGTTGGATGGCCATTCCGTTACCCTTGGATTGACATCGCCTCATGGGCCACTCTCCAAAAAAGTCTGACAGCTCGTTTTTTTTAAATTGCTAATTGGCCGTTTCCCAGCAAACACACTACGTATTTACTACGTTGCTAGGAGGTAGTGATTAGGTAACGTCAGGAATTACGTTTTACGTACGTTGTATACACGTATTATGTCAACGTCGTACCAATACGTAGCAACAACGTAACGATATTACGTTGTGGCCACGTCAGCCAGCGACTACCCAGCAACGTGTCGGGAATTACGTTGTACTTACGTTCTATAAACGTCTTATATCAACGTAATTTCAATACGTAACAAAAATGTAACGATATTACGTTACGTCCACGTCCACTAGAGTCCATCCAGCAACGTTTCAGGAATTACGTTATGGATACGTTGCATAAACGTATTCTACCAACGTAGTGCATGTACGTAACAAAAACGTAATGTCATTACGTTATATCCACGTCTGAGCGTTACCATCCTACCACGAGTCAGAAATTACGTTGTTCTTACGTCGTATAAACGTATTCTGCTATCGTAATGCCATTACGTAACAACAACGTTAGTAGTATTACGTTTTGTCGACGTCCGCCTGACATCATCCAGCAACATTTCAGGAATTACGTATTGTGTACGTTGTAGAAACTTATTTTATTAACGTAGTGCCAATACGCAACAACAACGTTACGATACTACGTTGCATAGACGTCCGCCGAACACCACTCAGCAACGTGTCAGGAATTACGTTTTACGTACGTTGTATACACGTATTATGTCAACGTCGTACCAATACATAGCAACAACGTAACGATATTACTTTGTGGCCACGTCAGCCAGCGACTACCCAGCAACGTGTCGGGAATTACGTTGTACGTACGTTCTATAAACGTCTTCTATCAACGTAATTTCAATACGTAACACCAACGCAATGATATTACGTTACGTCCACGTCCACTAGAGTCCATCCAGCAACGTTTCAGGAATTACGTTATGGATACGTTGCATAAACGTATTCTGCCAACATAGTGCATGTACGTAACAAAAACGTAATGTCATTACGTTATATCCACGTCTGAGCGTTACCATCCTACCACGCGTCGGAAATTACGTTGTTCTTACGTCGTATAAACGTATTCTGCCATCGTAATGCCACTACGTAACAACAACGTTAATAGTATTACGTTTTGTCGACGTCCGCCTGACATCATACAGCAAGGTTTCAGGAATTACGTATTGTGTACGTTGTAGAAACGTATTTTATTAACGTAGTGCCAATACGCAACAACAACGTTACGATACTACGTTGCATAGACGTCCGCCGAACACCACCCAGCAACGTGTCAGGAATTACGTTTTATGTACGTTGTATAAACGTATTTTATCAATGTCGTACCAATACATAGCAACAACGTAATACTATTACGTTATGGCCACGTCAGCCAGCGACCAACCAGCAACATGTCTGGAATTACGTTGTTCTTACGTTCTATAAACGTCTTCTATCAACGTAGCACCAATACGTAATAGCAACGTATCGATATCACGTTACGTCCACATCCACCAGAGACCATCCAGCAACGTTTCATGAATTACGTTTTGTAGACGTTGCATAAACGTATTTTACCAACGTAGTGCCTGTACGCAACAACAACGTAAGGTCATTGCGTTATATCCACGTCTGCTCGTTGCCATCCTACCACGAGTCGAAAATGGATGTATGTGAACGACAGGGACAAACTGAGTTTTATGTGGAAAAACAGCGTTAATTAATTGAAACATAGGCACCGTAGCTATCAAACTGATACACATTTGGCTACGAGGGTATTCGCGGTGCGATTCGCGCATGCGCGGTAGACACTCCTATATAAGCATATGCAATGAGAGGGTCTGCCTCCATTCTGCGGAATCGTTCGAAGTATAACACGGTTAATTTTGGCCTTGCCTGAATTTTGAATTTCGATTTGCGAGTTTTAGTATAATGGTGGTTGTTGTGGATTAGTTTTGTGTGTGTGTAGTGATTGAATTACCACCCACCCTCCCTTTGACATTAGGTGGAAATATTGTTCAGATTGTCATCTGTAAGCTGGTATGGTGGATTATATATACCATGTGATTGTACATGTTTAGGTGGGCGGCGGAGTGACCCCCACCCATATGGTGAATGTCGCATATTAGTCAGTAGTCATTTACTTATTAGGCATATTATTATCAATGGTGTGACCACACAATACATTTGCGAATTATACATATTGTCTTAAATTAGCAGTTAGGGGCCGGCATGCTTGCTGTGATTATTTGATTTTATTATAGTTGTGTACAATTACTAGTGCTGTAATAAATGCCATTAACTTGGCCTGTTTCAATCTTTACTTGACTTGTGTTGTTTTTCTGCATAAATTATGTTGTTCTTAATTACGTCGTATAAATGTATTCTATCAACGCAATGCCACTACGTAACAAAAACGTTACGATCTTACGTTGTATCCACGTCCGCCGGAGACCATCCAGCAATGTTTTAAGAATTACGTTTTATATACTTTTTATAAATGTATTCTACCAACGTAATGCCTGTAACGTAAAAACAACGTTGTGTCCACGTCAGTCTGTGACCATCCACCAAAGTGTCCGGGATTACGTTGTACTTACGTTATAGAAACGTATTCTGTCAACGTAGTGCCAATACGTAATAGAAACGTAAAGATATTCCGTTATGTACACGTCCGCCGGAGATAATACAGGAAGATATCAAGATCAATGTTTTGTATACGTTTTATAAACGTATTCTATCAACGTAGTGGCTGCACGTAGCAACTACGTAACGACATTACGTTATATCCACGTCCGCGCGTGACCATCCTACAACAAGTCGAAAATACAGGTAGTCTACTAACATAATGCTACTATATAACAACAACGTAATAATATTACGTTTTGTCGATGTCCGCCTGACCCCATCCAGCAACGTTTCCGGAATTGCGTACGTTTTGTACAATTAAAGTACCACGTAATTAAACTACGACGTGACAAGAAAGTGATCGTTTTATGAAAGTAGCATTGACGTAATACATATATATTATAGATATGTGATCAATCACGATCGACGCATGTGCATCCTGTAATACATCGCGCTACCAATTATTAAGCTTACACGACAGGGAAGGCATCCTCGTGCGTCAGAGGGCGCTGCTGGTTACATTGTCTCAGTACCCCCGGCAGCCTTACGAAACTCAGAATAGGCTAGCTTAGCCAATAATATCGCTTGTCATAAAACATGTTCGAAATTACTGCCGCCCCGGAGACCCGAGACCGTCAAATATTTTGTCGGACCAGTAACTTTGAAAAAGTGCCGGCCCACAAGACCGGCAGATTTTTTAAAAGAAACTAATGGAGCACTTGTCTAATAACCTGGCCAACATCGATTTCGTCTTGCCTGAATTTGATATCTCAGTGGTTTAGTTCTATTATTCAACATCATCCCTTACATATCTATATTATGCTTTGGAAAAATGTCTCGATCGTCACCACGCCGCCTATTGAGGGTGCAGAAAACAATATGTCTACCCTCCAATTGCACACACTTTTCACAGTCGACAAAAATACACATTAATATTAATCGTCACATAAAATTTACAGTTCCACCCGCCAATGACGCTCGCCACAAAAACAAACATTCACGCTCACATTTCTCTCCCAGAAACATTCCAGGGAGTAGCTGCCCCCCTGTTCCCGCGTCTATGACTAAGACACGATGTTTTTGTAACGTAGATATGTTTGGGGTGTTGTTGATTCATGCCAATAACACACTAGGTATCAAAATTAGGCAACAATGTTGTTAAAACAACGAAGTCGATGTGAGCCCGCATACTACAACAAGTGCCAATTATTGTAACATTTGTATACTTCCGAACGGGAAATTTAACGTAAGCGTGGTCCAAAACATTTTGGAAAAACAATAGAATGTCGAGCCGATCAATGCTGATAGAAAAAAGAAATTTGTGCTGATCAAAAACGCACGGCAGCACCACTGTTTGTTGATCTGAGTTTGACGTTCAAGTTAACTCAAGTGGGTTTCAAGAGACGCCGGTCCTGAATCACGGATGATAAACGACTTTAAATAGTTTGGCAGATCGCAGGCCGGCCCTGTCCTCTGTCTGTGTCATTCACCCCGGTGTCGGGTTTCTGTCGGGCAATGTTGACACACCCTCTGGGTCAAGCTGTTGTTTCTAGCGCCCCTTAATTTGTAGTATATAATTATGTGTGTGTGTGTGTGTGTGTGTGTGTGTATGTGTGTGTGTGTGTGTGTGTGTGTGTGTGTGTGTGTGTGTGTGTGTGTGTGTGTGTGTGTGTGTGTGTGTGTGTGTGTGTGTGTGTGTGTGTGTGTTTAAATGTATATATATATATATATGTATGTATGTATGTATGTATATATATGGCGCCGGAACCGGAGGAGGAAGGAGCTGGACGATGTTTTCCGTCTTGCAATGTCGAGCAGACAGCAAAGAAGAGAGGAGAGGAGTCGAGTGGTGCTCGAGATCCGGTTCAGCCCCTCCAAAATTTATTTCGTTCCGGCGCCTATGATGAGTGTGTATGTGTGTGTTGTGCGTGCGTGCGTGCGTGCGTGTGTGTGTACCGGCATACTTCTGCAACAGCTGGCTATAGGCGTGTAACGAAGATCAGATAAAGCTAAATAAAACTATCACAACCTGTTGTCTTTGGATTTTAACTGTTTCTTCTTTATTTTAACAATTGTTTTTATATTAGTCGCTTTGTTTATGTATGTAGGCAATATTTTTGATAGTGACTCATTAGCTTATTATCTTGTCCAGGCAATTTTATATGATGTAGTTAAGAACAATGTAATTCCAGACACGTTGCAGGATGCACATATTATGGTCACGCGTGGCCATGTGGATGTAAAAAAGTAAAAGTAAAAAAGTAACAAAGTTAAGTAAAGGTCAGTTCTTATAATTATAGCGCAGTATCCAGTCCTCAGGACTGCTCAAAGCGCTTTACACATTACACCCTTGCAGACCTGTTCAATCGAGCACCATCTCGACTTCTCTGGGAAGCATCCAGCCACGCTGCAATTACTGCGCGAAGACTATTCGTACACACATATCCACCACTATCTATAGCCAGGTACTCATTCATACAGCTGAGAGAACTGGAGCAACGTATAGTGAACGAACTTGTCCAAGGTCGACACCGTCGCACATTGTAAGGAATTAAGCTTTACATAAATTCCTAGTAATTACTTGTCCATGAAATATAATAATTATTATATAGGAAGTTATGTTAATAACTATATGCTTAGAACTGCTTTAGTCTAGTAGCTTGTGTTCTTATAATTAGATCTGAGATACAGGATGTTCCCATAGGTTTAGCTCAGGTCATCTCCAAAGATAGCTAGGCTGGACAATAGTTGGGAGATGAGTCAGTTGGCAGATAAGGTAATGCGGGATCAGAGACCAGGTAGCTAGGTAGCGAGCCCGACTGTAGCGCGCCATATTAAGAAATGCAGAAGAGGCACTGACCAATGGGAATCGAGAGTCACTAGGAAGAGAGGGAAGTAGCGAGTATTTAAGGAAAGAGTAGTGCGCGATTGGGATTGGATTGAGAGAGGCTTTGGAGGAGAACCATGTAAAATTATGTCTGGTTCCCACGGAGGACCAGAACAATGGAAAGTCTTCTGCGATAATTGAGTAATTAGAACCTTCCTCTGTGAGTATCTGATTTCTATTAGACAATGACACATTGGCTGAACTGAGTAGATCGATGACTAAATTGTCTAGGAAATCAACGCAGAGGAAGAACGTTGCAATACGTGCCCAAATTAGAATATTGAGTCTACAAACGGAATAGGCAGATGCGACCAAATAACAGTAGACACCGGGCATTCTACAACATGATTCGAAACCGGGTTCTCTCGGTTGAGAGTCTCTAGCCACTGCACAACAGCGCTGCCTGCGTGTATAGCGTAATGTTGTTACGTTATAGTTACGTACATGTAACGTCTAACAGACGTTACATTACGTCATTTTGAGATGTTTTCTGCACGACCAAAAATCGACTGCTAAAAGACGTCTAAAAGATGCCGTGTGCCAACGAGGCATTTTTTTGGGGGGGGGCTTCCGTTCTTTCTATTGTGCCATGCACATACAGTTATGAATTAAAATTATGATGTTCCACAATGTGTAGAGGAAATTAAAATACCATAAATAAACAGTTCGATGTTGCCGGGGATGGACACAGAGGATGAACGCAGTTATTGTTACGGATCAGTGACAGTGGATATCTCAAGTTACTTCTATTTCCTGGCTGGATATATAAAATTTCTTCTATTTCTTGGCTGGATAGTGTTAATCTTCAACAAATCAGTAAACTGCCAATGCGCTGAACACTATTGTGTATGGACACAGTTAATATTTCTGTGTCGATCTATCTTTATAACTTCTATAATTATTCGTAAAGATAATTATGCTATCTACTAATATGTCGCTGGATGTATGCAAACATTTTAAATAGTTTTTAAGTTATTGACGTTTGAAATCATCAGCGCTTAACATGCTCCAGGTCTACCTGTTGCTGGTTACGTAAGCATTTCGCCGCGTCAGCCCTGTGAGCGCGTGATACTTCTAGCAAACAACACCCTGCAACAATTCCGTGGATTTAATGTTTTTCTGTAGCATGGTGCAGGCAATTATTCCATGTACAAATGTGTCACTGGGTGTATGCAAACGTTGTATTAGTTTTGGTGTAATTAACGTTACAATATACCAGACGCGTGCAAGAAAACATGCTTGATTGAGGATTGACTTCACATTATCGCCATATGTTACGAGTCTACTCTAACTTTTCGTCGGATGTTACTGACGTGAAGAGGTACATCGTCTCCTCAATCCCCTTCACGACTTTCTCAAGATCATCGTTGCCTTTCTTGTTGCGATATTCATGGTTTAAATTCACACCTTCCCTCGATATACGTGTCATGTTTAGGAGCGACCTCACTTTAGCAAGTTAAGGAGGTGAACGAAGCAAATTCTGACTTTAATTCTGACTGAAGTGAAGCTACTCCACGTTGTTAGATAATAATGCAATTTCCGTATAAATTTGTGTTTGGAACAGCCTTAAATATGTAACGTATAATGACTTTTTATGTAATTTATATATATATATATATATATACACACACACACACACACTTGTTGGCTTGCCAAATGTACGCAGTGTGTTTCATGATCTTCATGCGTGGAAGGGTTGCGTATAGTTCATGTATGATGTCATTGTGATGTCACTACATCATAATTACCTAAGAAGTATACATATTTAGAAAGCATGTTCAAGTACCTTTCCAGCGATCCCTCATTTGCTACAGTTTGGCTGATGTGTGATGATGAATCTAATCAATCAATCAATTTTATTTCAAACCAAAAAGCGTACATGTAATATGCATTATGTCCATAATAAAAAAGAAGCAAGAATACAAAGTTTACTATAGTGTATACATTGCACTAATCCACTTTCTGCATAATATAGAGGTGTTATAAACATCGCTGTGTATAATAGTCTCAACAATATTGTTCGTTGGTGCAGATATTCTGCACATTAGCCTGTACACGCATTTTCAAAATATAGTATTGCAACAGTCTGTGCCAGAACTAACAACCATTAGGTTAGCACTACACCTCATAGATAAACTGTGCACAATTCTAAATGCATTATTATAGGAAACAATAAAGTGCTGCATAGCGGCTTTTCTATAATTAGCCCATAAGGTACATAAATACACATTACTACATTAGGATGTGAACAGTTTCTCATTCACCTTCACTGAACAAAAGTGACATGTCCTGAGTAGAATATTGCTTCTGCCGGACAGACGCCTTTCTTTGGACTTCATATCTATTTCATCTGCCAGATCATCACAAATTGTATGTCGAAGATATTTATATTTTGTTGTAATATCTACCCTCTCGCACCCCTTTTTAACTAATCACGCCAGTATGATGTTTTGAGTCTGTTTACTGAGAGCTTTGAGAAAACGTTTATTTACTGTAGCCGCCCGGATGTAGCTATCCCGGATGTTAAGTCTAACTCGATACGCTAGGTGGCGATAACAGTCACTCAGTTAGTCAGTAATTGAACTATACAGAGTTGAACACTACATCCCTCCCCAAACTGGATAAAAGATACAGCGTTCAGAAAAAACACATTAGTAAAAATGCATAGGCCCGATTACATAGTGTCCTTGCATGGAAAAAACAATTACTAGCCAGACTACAACATTGTTATGGGTAGTGTCTGTATGACAAGGCATTATTATGTTAGTGATACGAATTAGTACACATCGTAGTCGTCGAGATGTCGCGGGCGATTGCGCATGCGAGCTGGATAGCGAGGCATCTCGTCGACGTCATCAGGCAGGATTTGCTGATCTTCGGCGTCACCGATGTCACCGGTGCTGATGTCATCATCCCAGCTCGACTCATCTTCCGATTCGACTACGTCGCTCGTGACGTGTTTGAAGAATGACGAATTTCGCGTCACTCGATGCGTTCCACGCTGCGCAGTGACCATGGAACCTTTGACGTGTGTGACGTGGTACGGACGTGGATCATACGCTGGGTCGATTTTGCGCCTCCTCATCGGCGGTTTGATGATGACCGCGTCACCTTCCTTGATGGTCGAAGGCTTGACGTACGCTTTGTCGTCAGCTGCACGTTTCATCTTCGCTTTGTTGTTCTGGTCGCGTTGTTGTACGTCCTTCCTGTTGAACGGCTCGGGTATCGTTTGTGGTAACTTGACCTTCATCCATCGTCCGTGTAGAAGTGTTGCTGGAGGAGATCCGGTTGTCGCATGTGGAGTTGCGCGATAGTTGCGAAGGAACCGATTCATCTCGGCTCTCCAGTCTTTCTGCTCACAGACAGATGTTTTGATGACTTTCTTCACCGTTCGCATGAAACGCTCGACTTCGGCGTTCGCACGCGGCCAGTACGGAGTGATCTTCCTGTGGCGGAAACCGAGATCTGAAGCAAAGTCACGACTGTTAAACGGTGGACCGTTGTCCGTTCGAAGTGTGTCGGGCGTACCATACTCTGACAATACTTTGTCCAAACGAGGGATCACCACGTTTGCCGATGTTGACGATACGATTTCAACGATCGGGAATCTTGAGTAATCGTCCATTAGGACCAGCAAGTATTGTCCCATGGGTAGTTTTGCGAAATCTGCGCTGATTTCTGTCCAGGGCGCTGTGGGTAGTGGACTCATCTGCAAAGGTTCACGTTTGACCTCTGGCACAGACGCTTGACACGCAATGCATGATTTGACACGACGTTCGACCATCTTGTCGATGCCGTGGAACCAAATCTTCTCTCGCAGCAATGCTTTTGTCTTCACGATTCCCTGATGACCTTCGTGGGCAAGGTCGACCGCGCATTTCTGCAGTGTTGCGGGGATGGCCAACCGATGACCACGAAGAATGGTGTCACCGTCAACTGTGGTCGTCAGCTCGTTCTTCAGCAGTTGGTAGGACTTGTACGACTCGACGTCTACCTTGTCTGACAAGTTTTGCTGCCATTTTCCAGTGCGTAGGGCTTGCACTACAGCTTGTAGTGTCGCGTCGGCAATTGTTGCGCATCGCACTTGTTCGATCGATATCGCTTTCGGCACGGAGTTGATCGATATGTAATCGATGAACTCCTCAGCGACCTTCTCTTCACGGGAAGTCTGACGCGTTTGTTGGCATGGGTGTCGTGACAAGAAGTCTGCAGGGTTATCTGACCCCGGACGGTAGACCACGGTGGCGTTGTAGGGCTGCAGCCTGATTGCCCACCGCTCGATGCGTGCTGTTGGTTGAGACTTTGGGTTGCCGTAGATCGACACTAGCGGTTTGTGGTCAGTGAATACCACGACCGGTTGACCGTAGACGTATAGGTGAAAGTGTTCACAGGCCCATACGACGGCCAGCGCCTCGCGTTCGGTCTGGGAGTACCTCTGCTCCACGGCGGTTAGCGCACGACTGCCGTACGCGATGACACGCTCGTCTGACTCGGCACTCTGTGTGAGGATTGCGCCAAGGCCGACAGGACTGGCGTCCACGTAGATTGCCGTTTTCTTTCGCTCATCAAAGTACGCCAGCACCGGCGCCTTCGATAGCGATTGACGTATAGAGGCGAGAGACGTGCTGCACTCATCCGTCCAGTTCCAAAGCGCATCTTTCTTCGTCAACTCTCGTAGAGGTTGCGTCATCGTCGCGTAACCAGGGATGAATCTTGCACAGAAGTTGGACATGCCGAGAAGACTTCTGACCTGCGTTGCGTTTGACGGAGTGTCGAGATTCTGGATCGCTGACACCTTCTTTGGATCAGCAGAGAGTCCTCCTCGGGAGAAGACGTACCCGAAGAACTCAAGCGTGCCCTTGTTGTAAGAGCATTTCTTTTTGTTCAGCGTGAGACCATGTTCGCGCAGTCGTTGGAACGTCGCCTTCAGGTGCTGATCGTGCTCCTTCTGCGTTGCGCCGAACACGAGAATGTCATCGCTGATGTTGATCGCACCGGATATGCCACTTAGTGTTTCGCGAATGGCATTCTGGAACACTTCGGCTGCACTAGACACACCGAAATTGAGACGTTTATATCTCCACAGGCCGATGTGCGTGGAGAAAGTGGTGATAGGTCGCGATGACGGTTCGAGTTCCAGCTGATTGTAGCCTTGGTTCAAGTCGAGTTTGCTGAACACAGCTGCACCGTTGAGGTCGTTTACAAGCTCGTTGATGGTCGGCGTGATGTGACGTTCTCGCGTGATCGCCTGATTCGCTTGGCGCATGTCGACACACACCCGGATCTGACCTTCACTTTTCGGTTTCGGTACTACGACCAATGGCGATACCCAGGGCGTTGCCTCCTCGACGCGCTCGATGACGCCGAGTTCCTCGTCTCGCTTCAACTCCTGTTCCAGTTGCTGCCTGACGTGAAACGGGATCCTCCTGTGTGGTTGCGCAACAGGTTGCACCGTCTTGTCGACGTGTAATTTCACTTTGAAATCCTTTAGTTGACCGAGACCTTGGAAAAGGTCGTCATACTCGGAGACTAAGCGATCGATAGCTGTAGCATGTGGCTGGTTGGTCGATAGCGGTTGCACGACTCGTACCAGATGAAGTCGCTTTGACGTCTTCCATCCTAGAAGTGAGCCACCTGAGCCCGCTACAACATAGAACAGTTCGTCACTTTGTTGTGTTGCAGATTTCACAGTGGCCGTGAAGATACCCTTGACAGGAAGTGGCTTTGCAGATCCGTACGGGAAGATCTTCGTGTCATCGCGGCTCAGCTGCGGTTGCGGTGTCATCGTGGCGTAGTCGCATTCATCGATGATGTTGATTTCAGCTCCCGAGTCAGCAATGACGTTCAGTTCGTGGCCGTTGACATTGACAATGAAGTGTGGACGTGCATCGCGTTTGTTGACACCGACGTTGCACAGTGATAGTTTGTAGACACACGCGTCATCACTCGAACTGTCTTCAGCCGCAACGATGTGTACACCTCGCTTCTGTGGTTTACGCGTGTTCGGTTTACGTTTCTCCGTTTTCGTCGGTCTGCGCGTTGTTGGTCTAGACAGGCAGCATGAAGCGAAGTGATTCATCTTGTGACAGTTCATACACTCCTTCCCAGCGGCAGGGCAGGACGATCTCCCTCCAGGGTGCGGCCACGTCTGCGCACAGTTGCGGCACACGTTATTCTCGTCCTTCGGTTTCGTAACCCACTGTGATTGTTTGGGTTTGTGGGTTGACATCTTGTTGACAGACACCGACTGACTGTTGTGATTGACGCGTTCTATGCCCTTGGCTTGCATCTCGGACAGTTCCATGACCTTTGCGACATCCACCAGTTTGGTCAATGTTATGTCGGGGTCACTTAGTGCCTTCCGTCGAAGCCGACTAGACTCGCAGTTCTGTACGATCTGGCTCATGATTTCTCTGTCGATATCGGAGAACTCACACGTTTTTGCAAGCTGCCTCAGCCTCGTGTAGTACACGGTGATGTTTTCCCCCTTCTCCTGCTTTGCCTGTCTGAACTTGTAGACTTCGTACTCGCGGTTTCTCTTTGGAGCGAAGTGTGTTGTGAGTGCTTTGACTGCTTTCTCAAGTTCATTTTCGTCATTGTCACCAGCGACGACAGGCAGCGTGTCGAAGATATCGTGCGTTTCTTCACCCGCATAATGAAGCAGTAGTGCGCGTTGACGTGTGTCGTCCGTGATGTTGCACGCCGTCATGAGATTTTTGAAGCGAGCGACCCATTTGGTCCAGCGAATTGCGACGTCATCGCTTGCACTAACATCGAAGTGTGGATACGTTGGCAGATCTTAACTTTGTTGCGAAGTTCACACCTGCATCACTCGTCGCCAAATATGATGTTTTGAGTCTGTTTATTGAGAGCTTTGAGAAAACGTTTATTTACTGTAGCCGCCCGGATGTAGCTATCCCGGATGTTAAGTCTAACTCGATACGCTAGGTGGCGATAACAGTCACTCAGTTAGTCAGTAATTGAACTATACAGAGTTGAACACTACAGCCAGTTGTAATAACTAATTAAAAACTACATGATGGCATCCATTCCCAGATGGAAAACAACAACAGGATTTAATTTTATTATGAACGTCTTGATAAACATTGTCGCGGAAATTCCCTTGATGGGAGGTTTTTAACTATCTGAACTATATGGACTAAAATGTAGAGTACATGTGTGACATCATAATGACATCATTACACCATAACCAAGGAGCCTCTATTTGGACAGGAGGCGACACTGAGCGAGAAAATGGCAGTCTACACTGAAGGTTTTTGACCGCCATTCGGGAGGCAAGCCCATGCTTCGGGACCCGCAGCGCGCGATGTTAGCGTATTTGTTCAGTCACCTCATTTCATCAGAATAATCACCAAGCTGTGATGCGTCATATAAAATGAAAGATATTAAAGTAATCCTTGAAGTTTTTTATCTATTGCTATCACAATTCAAAATAACGAAATTTGCAAACAAATCACGTAGAAACGTTGCCATTATTTATTGAGCCAACTGAACTTTGTCGTGTTTCATCAGAATGATAATGATAATGCTAAGAACTGCATTTTCTGCACGGGTATGGTCTGGCTTGGCGCAACTCCAGAATGGCGGACGAACTGCTTACGTACTTTCCTCGAACAATGTAGATAGCGCGCGCTCCACAGTCTTTGACCATAACTACATACATTATATTCATTATGGCGTCGTTGAAAAGAGTACTCAAATATGTTTCCAATGATAGCAAATTTGGTATAATTTAGAAGATTTGTGTTGGTGAAATGGACTACTAGTTTCTCCACCGCATCTTTTATTATCCTCACCTATAAGGGCATTCATCAACTCCTATAATATAGCACTTCAGTACACTACTTGCATGGGCAGATAGGCGGCCTATATACTGGTTAACGTCACGATAACGCCTTTGAAAACCTGAAGGGAAAGAATTCGGTCACTGCCTTGGGTCGTGGGAGCTTTATCAGATGGCTGTCTCGGTCACCTAGCTGGGGCCTGTGTGCGATTAATCATGTAATCGTATACGTTTGCAGGAAGTTGGCTGGAAGGGCAACAAAGCCAACTTCGCGCCAACTGAACGTAATTAATAATGTGCTTGTCATGTTTGGTGAAACATAATCTGGAATGCGGCAGGTTATGAGAGTTCATTAAAAATTGGCGGCAAAATTGGCGGCGCCGGTTTCATCCCTTTCAGACTGCCTGCAGAGAAGCTGAAGGAAGAGAACCTTGCCTGGGTTGAGGTAATGATTTTGTACTAATATATAAGCCCTACAACATTGTCAGATAACAATTGTACTTTATGACATGCATTTACATTTTACATTATAATAAAAATATAAACAGATTTTTGGTCAAGTTGATTTCGTCTTTGAGCGGTAATTAATGGTGGCTTCAGATAACCATCGAATCGTCAATTTTATCTAAATGTATAGGGTCACCATGCATAACGCACAAGAGTTATGTATTATGTTTCTGGTCTTCCTTGTAAAAATTTGAGTTATTTTGTGGATGTTTCAATCATGGGTTTTCGTACTGGCCAATATACTATATAGGCCCTACAGACAGTACAGGCCTAGTCTAGTGTACTCAGTCAATATATACGTTTGCGGATTCATGTTGATGCCATTGCCAAGCTATAAGTTCCATGGCAGTGGTGATGTCGAATGAACACTGATTATTATCAATACTATACGTCCATGCGCAGCATTCTGAATTATCGTCACTGCTATATTAATGCAGCATTCTATCTATAATTATAAAACAGTCTTTCTCTGCCTGCCTGCCTGCCTGCCTGCCTGCCTGCCTGCAGGCCTGCCTGCCTGCCTGCCTGCAGGCCTGTCTGTCTGTCTGTCTGTCTGTCTGTCTGTCTGTCTGTCTGTCTGTCTGTCTGTCTGTCTGTCTGTCTGTCTGTCTGTCTGTCTGTCTGTCTGTCTGTCTGTCTGTCTGTCTGTCTGTATGTATGTATGTTTTTGCCACCACATCTCCGTCAGTTTTGCATGCATCGGGCTAACATTTTGTATGTAATGTAGCGGGCCCATCGGGATGGTTCGTAGATTTATACATTTTTGAAATTCGATCGACACTAGCGGTTTGTGGTCAGTGAATACCACGACCGGTTGACCGTAGACGTATAGGTGAAAGTGTTCACAGGCCCATACGACGGCCAGCGCCTCGCGTTCGGTCTGGGAGTACCTCTGCTCCACGGCGGTTAGCGCACGACTGCCGTACGCGATGACACGCTCGTCTGACTCGGCACTCTGTGTGAGGATTGCGCCAAGGCCGACAGGACTGGCGTCCACGTAGATTGCCGTTTTCTTTCGCTCATCAAAGTACGCCAGCACCGGCGCCTTCGATAGCGATTGACGTATAGAGGCGAGAGACGTGCTGCACTCATCCGTCCAGTTCCAAAGCGCATCTTTCTTCGTCAACTCTCGTAGAGGTTGCGTCATCGTCGCGTAACCAGGGATGAATCTTGCACAGAAGTTGGACATGCCGAGAAGACTTCTGACCTGCGTTGCGTTTGACGGAGTGTCGAGATTCTGGATCGCTGACACCTTCTTTGGATCAGCAGAGAGTCCTCCTCGGGAGAAGACGTACCCGAAGAACTCAAGCGTGCCCTTGTTGTAAGAGCATTTCTTTTTGTTCAGCGTGAGACCATGTTCGCGCAGTCGTTGGAACGTCGCCTTCAGGTGCTGATCGTGCTCCTTCTGCGTTGCGCCGAACACGAGAATGTCATCGCTGATGTTGATCGCACCGGATATGCCACTTAGTGTTTCGCGAATGGCATTCTGGAACACTTCGGCTGCACTAGACACACCGAAATTGAGACGTTTATATCTCCACAGGCCGATGTGCGTGGAGAAAGTGGTGATAGGTCGCGATGACGGTTCGAGTTCCAGCTGATTGTAGCCTTGGTTCAAGTCGAGTTTGCTGAACACAGCTGCACCGTTGAGGTCGTTTACAAGCTCGTTGATGGTCGGCGTGATGTGACGTTCTCGCGTGATCGCCTGATTCGCTTGGCGCATGTCGACACACACCCGGATCTGACCTTCACTTTTCGGTTTCGGTACTACGACCAATGGCGATACCCAGGGCGTTGCCCCCTCGACGCGCTCGATGACGCCGAGTTCCTCGTCTCGCTTCAACTCCTGTTCCAGTTGCTGCCTGACGTGAAACGGGATCCTCCTGTGTGGTTGCGCAACAGGTTGCACCGTCTTGTCGACGTGTAATTTCACTTTGAAATCCTTTAGTTGACCGAGACCTTGGAAAAGGTCGTCATACTCGGAGACTAAGCGATCGATAGCTGTAGCATGTGGCTGGTTGGTCGATAGCGGTTGCACGACTCGTACCAGATGAAGTCGCTTTGACGTCTTCCATCCTAGAAGTGAGCCACCTGAGCCCGCTACAACATAGAACAGTTCGTCACTTTGTTGTGTTGCAGATTTCACAGTGGCCGTGAAGATACCCTTGACAGGAAGTGGCTTTGCAGATCCGTACGGGAAGATCTTCGTGTCATCGCGGCTCAGCTGCGGTTGCGGTGTCATTGTGGCGTAGTCGCATTCATCGATGATGTTGATTTCAGCTCCCGAGTCAGCAATGACGTTCAGTTCGTGGCCGTTGACATTGACAATGAAGTGTGGACGTGCATCGCGTTTGTTGACACCGACGTTGCACAGTGATAGTTTGTAGACACACGCGTCATCACTCGAACTGTCTTCAGCCGCAACGATGTGTACACCTCGCTTCTGTGGTTTACGCGTGTTCGGTTTACGTTTCTCCGTTTTCGTCGGTCTGCGCGTTGTTGGTCTAGACAGGCAGCATGAAGCGAAGTGATTCATCTTGTGACAGTTCATACACTCCTTCCCAGCGGCAGGGCAGGACGATCTCCCTCCAGGGTGCGGCCACGTCTGCGCACAGTTGCGGCACACGTTATTCTCGTCCTTCGGTTTCGTAACCCACTGTGATTGTTTGGGTTTGTGGGTTGACATCTTGTTGACAGACACCGACTGACTGTTGTGATTGACGCGTTCTATGCCCTTGGCTTGCATCTCGGACAGTTCCATGACCTTTGCGACATCCACCAGTTTGGTCAATGTTATGTCGGGGTCACTTAGTGCCTTCCGTCGAAGCCGACTAGACTCGCAGTTCTGTACGATCTGGCTCATGATTTCTCTGTCGATATCGGAGAACTCACACGTTTTTGCAAGCTGCCTCAGCCTCGTGTAGTACGCGGTGATGTCTTCCCCCTTCTCCTGCTTTGCCTGTCTGAACTTGTAGACTTCGTACTCGCGGTTTCTCTTTGGAGCGAAGTGTGTTGTGAGTGCTTTGACTGCTTTCTCAAGTTCATTTTCGTCATTGTCACCAGCGACGACAGGCAGCGTGTCGAAGATATCGTGCGTTTCTTCACCCGCATAATGAAGCAGTAGTGCGCGTTGACGTGTGTCGTCCGTGATGTTGCACGCCGTCATGAGATTTTTGAAGCGAGCGACCCATTTGGTCCAGCGAATTGCGACGTCACCGCTTGCACTAACATCGAAGTGTGGATACGTTGGCAGATCTTAACTTTGTTGCGAAGTTCACACCTGCATCACTCGTCGCCAAATATGATGTTTTGAGTCTGTTTATTGAGAGCTTTGAGAAAACGTTTATTTACTGTAGCCGCCCGGATGTAGCTATCCCGGATGTTAAGTCTAACTCGATACGCTAGGTGGCGATAACAGTCACTCAGTTAGTCAGTAATTGAACTATACAGAGTTGAACACTACAGCCAGTTGTAATAACTAATTAAAAACTACATGATGGCATCCATTCCCAGATGGAAAACAACAACAGGATTTAATTTTATTATGAACGTCTTGATAAACATTGTCGCGGAAATTCCCTTGATGGGAGGTTTTTAACTATCTGAACTATATGGACTAAAATGTAGAGTACATGTGTGACATCATAATGACATCATTACACCATAACCAAGGAGCCTCTATTTGGACAGGAGGCGACACTGAGCGAGAAAATGGCAGTCTACACTGAAGGTTTTTGACCGCCATTCGGGAGGCAAGCCCATGCTTCGGGACCCGCAGCGCGCGATGTTAGCGTATTTGTTCAGTCACCTCATTTCATCAGAATAATCACCAAGCTGTGATGCGTCATATAAAATGAAAGATATTAAAGTAATCCTTGAAGTTTTTTATCTATTGCTATCACAATTCAAAATAACGAAATTTGCAAACAAATCACGTAGAAACGTTGCCATTATTTATTGAGCCAACTGAACGTTGTCGTGTTTCATCAGAATGATAATGATAATGCTAAGAACTGCATTTTCTGCACGCGTATGGTCTGGCTTGGCGCAACTCCAGAATGGCGGACGAACTGCTTACGTACTTTCCTCGAACAATGTAGATAGCGCGCGCTCCACAGTCTTTGACCATAACTACATACATTATATTCATTATGGCGTCGTTGAAAAGAGTACTCAAATATGTTTCCAATGATAGCAAATTTGGTATAATTTAGAAGATTTGTGTTGGTGAAATGGACTACTAGTTTCTCCACCGCATCTTTTATTATCCTCACCTATAAGGGCATTCATCAACTCCTATAATATAGCACTTCAGTACACTACTTGCATGGGCAGATAGGCGGCCTATATACTGGTTAACGTCACGATAACGCCTTTGAAAACCTGAAGGGAAAGAATTCGGTCACTGCCTTGGGTCGTGGGAGCTTTATCAGATGGCTGTCTCGGTCACCTAGCTGGGGCCTGTGTGCGATTAATCATGTAATCGTATACGTTTGCAGGAAGTTGGCTGGAAGGGCAACAAAGCCAACTTCGCGCCAACTGAACGTAATTAATAATGTGCTTGTCATGTTTGGTGAAACATAATCTGGAATGCGGCAGGTTATGAGAGTTCATTAAAAATTGGCGGCAAAATTGGCGGCGCCGGTTTCATCCCTTTCAGACTGCCTGCAGAGAAGCTGAAGGAAGAGAACCTTGCCTGGGTTGAGGTAATGATTTTGTACTAATATATAAGCCCTACAACATTGTCAGATAACAATTGTACTTTATGACATGCATTTACATTTTACATTATAATAAAAATATAAACAGATTTTTGGTCAAGTTGATTTCGTCTTTGAGCGGTAATTAATGGTGGCTTCAGATAACCATCGAATCGTCAATTTTATCTAAATGTATAGGGTCACCATGCATAACGCACAAGAGTTATGTATTATGTTTCTGGTCTTCCTTGTAAAAATTTGAGTTATTTTGTGGATGTTTCAATCATGGGTTTTCGTACTGGCCAATATACTATATAGGCCCTACAGACAGTACAGGCCTAGTCTAGTGTACTCAGTCAATATATACGTTTGCGGATTCATGTTGATGCCATTGCCAAGCTATAAGTTCCATGGCAGTGGTGATGTCGAATGAACACTGATTATTATCAATACTATACGTCCATGCGCAGCATTCTGAATTATCGTCACTGCTATATTAATGCAGCATTCTATCTATAATTATAAAACAGTCTTTCTCTGCCTGCCTGCCTGCCTGCCTGCCTGCCTGCCTGCCTGCCTGCAGGCCTGCCTGCCTGCCTGCCTGCAGGCCTGTCTGTCTGTCTGTCTTTCTTTCTGTCTGTCTGTCTGTCTGTGTGTCTGTCTGTCTGTCTGTCTGTCTGACTGTCTGTCTGTCTGTCTGTATGTCTGTCTGTCTGTCTGTCTGTCTGTCTGTCTGTCTGTCTGTCTGTCTGTATGTATGTATGTTTTTGCCACCACATCTCCGTCAGTTTTGCATGCATCGGGCTAACATTTTGTATGTAATGTAACGGGCCCATCGGGATGGTTCGTAGATTTATACATTTTTGAAATTCGTCCGGGGAGATGGAGAACCGGGGGGGGGGGCTCAATATTTCAAAAGACTGTACGTGGAGGTCCAGCCGTGGAATTTCATGTTTTTCTATATCATCGTAACGACAACTATGTCATCTGGATGTATGCGGAAATTAGATTTTTTTAAAGTTATTGACGTTTGAAAATCGTCAGCGCTAGCTTAACATGCGCCAGGTCTACATTTCAAAATTGTGAACGCGTAATACTGCCACAACTCTGTCTGTTTCTGAGAAAAAAAACACAAAGAAAGAAAATAACGTTTCAGCATAGACGCCAAGTTTGTCCCAAAACTAGGCCAGTGACCAGATACAATGTGTGTAGGCTGTTGAGCGAGCGACTGTCTTTTTTCCACGAGCGACCCCGGGCAACTCGGCTAGTTTGTAATAAATTCCACACACAGTTACGTAATTGGATGTAGCCAATCACGGGTTTTCAATATCTTTGTTTATATTATGGGCAACAGAGGGTGCATATGTGATAACAGGGCAGGGGATAAACTGTGCGTGCGTGCGTGCATATGTGTGTATTTGCATGCGTATTTGCATGCGTTCATGTGTACAGATGCGTGCGTTGGTGAGTGCCTGCGTATGTGTCAACACAAACATGCATGTGCGAGCAGGCGGACGGGCGTATGCATGCATTGGAGCATGTTGGGAGGGGCACAGTGTAAGATTTTTGATGTTGTCTAATCGTTATAATTAGCTTGTAAGGAAGATGTTGATGCATTGAGGTCTTAGACAAACTAATATCCTGAAGAAACTCTCCCACAATCTTGCATATTCTCACTGATAATTGAACACAACAAATTGTATGCGTGATTATATATAATGAATATTTCTGAATAAACTCTGACTTAGTCTTGCACATTTTCATTAACACTTGAGCACAAGTGAAATTTATCAGTGACTTTTTAATAAAATTTATGTCATGATTAAAAAAATATTTTAAAGTTAATTTTGAATATTAAAACACACATTGACTTAACATGATTTAACATTTCCACTCATTATCAAAAGAAGGAACTGTAATGTAAAGTTGATCACTTCTTTTATCCAAATTGTTTGTTACTGAATTTTTTTTAAAGTTCATTTTGATTATTAAAACAAATATTCACTCTACTTTATTTAGTATTTCCACATATACTTTAAATACAAAGAACCGAAAATTTGAACTTTATTTCCTATTACTTTTTTCAGTGACTTTTTCGTGTGACTATTTCCTACATTCTAATGATCATGGTTTACTATATAATTAATTATGTATGTACATATGGGCAATTCTAGTGTAATGGACGTTGGCAAGTTTGTGTAAATATTTTAGTTCACATTCTTTTTGATGACGAATTATGTTTTTTTAATTAACTGATTAGTGGAAGTCTGCGGTAAGATAAGCAAGAATAAGAAATTTGAGTGTTTTCGGTCCAGCAGTTTTCAAGCTATGACCGTTTGACATGTGGGACTTAGACGTTTTGGCTTCTTCACGCAGATAAGGGTGGTCAGATAAGATTGCCAAAGAAATATAGACTGACTTGTGTGTTGGAAGTTTCTTAAACGGTTTTTGCAGGTGATTTTCCTATTTCTAACACATGGAGTCATTTAAATATTCTGTAGAATGAGCTGTTCTACAATGTCAGTGATTTCTTTTACAGAACTATTTAGAATGGATGAAGAAACTAGGAAGCGCTGGCGTGAATACAGGAGGAAATGGCAACTCGCTAACCGTTCACTGAATAAAATAAAGCGCAGAGATCAAATATTGTTGTCATCTTCTGACAGTGATGAAGACTGGTCTCGAAATATACTAGATGAACCACTTTTAGAAACAGGAGGGGAGGAAAATTTGCTGAATTGTCAAACGCTGTTCACGATGACTGTGACGCTGAATTGGAGCACAATGGTTGGAACTGGGACTTGATCGATGTAAATGTTCCAATGTCATCAGAATCTGACAGCTACCACAGCATTTCAGTTTCTCAGGAATTGTCTGCATGGGTCAACCGTTTTGCTATAAAGCATAACGCAGTGGATGAACTCCTAAAGATCCTAAGAAATAATGGTCATGCTGAGCTCCCTAGTACAGCACGTATATTGCTACACACAGCCAGAACTGTTTCAACGGAGACAAGGTCAGGCATGCAGTTTGCCTATCTTGGATTAGAAGATGGATTGCTGAAATGCATCATGGCGCATAAGGCAGAAATAAGAGAAAGTCTCACAGAGTTAGAACTATCATTCAATATAGATTGAATACCAATATTTAAAAGTACCAGCGATTCTCTTTGGCCAGTTTTGTGTGCAGTAATGAATGTGAAACCAATCAAGGTGTTTCCTGTAGCACTTTGTTATGGAAAGTCAAAGCCAGACAACCTAGACTTTCTATCAGAGACAATCAGAGACATGAACCAGTTGATGCAACGTGGATTGCATGACGAAAATGAAGGGAAAACGTACACTGTCAGATTAAGGTGTGTCGTATGTGATGCACCAGCTAAAGCCATGACAAAGAAAGTAAAGCTGTATTCCGGCTATTATGGCTGTGACAAATGTACCCAGAAGGGTGTGTGGATTGGCAAGATGACGTACCCGGAAGTTGAGTGCGTAGAACTTAGGACAGACTTGTCATTCCGTCAACAAAGAAATGCAGAGCACCACTGTGGTCAAACACCATTTTGTGGCCTCCCCATTGACATGGTGAGGAACTTTCCCATTGACTACATGCACCAGGTATGTCTGGGAGTCCAGAAGAGACTTCTGTTGGCATGGATCAGGGGGAAGAAAGAGGTCAGGATGTCAGCTGGACAAGTAGAGGAAATCAGTGGAAGGCTGCTGAATTTGAAACAATTTATTCCAAACCTATTTGCAAGAAAGCCACGCAGCCTTGCTGAAGTAGACCGGTGGAAGGCCACGGAGTACAGGCAGTTTTTATTGTACACTGGGAAAATTGTGCTCAAAGGCATTTTGCGACAGGAACTCTATGAGCACTTTATGGTGCTCAGTGTAGCGGTCTGCATTTTAGTCTGCCCCAGACTGACACAGGAGCACAGCCAGTATGCTCACAAACTTTTGACATATTTTGTGTCAAAGAGCAAGGAGCTATATGGAAATGAGTTTCTTGTGTACAATGTGCACAGCCTGACACATCTGACTGCAGATGCAGAAATGTATGGAGGATTAGATTCGTGCTCGGCCTTCTTGCAGCAGCTGAAGAAAATGGTGCGATCTTCAAAGAATCCGATTGTTCAAATAATCAAAAGGTTGCATGAATCAGAGAATGCTGACCATGTTACCGGTTCTCCAGTCCGAGAGCGTTCTATTTCAGTGAAGCGACCAAATAATGTTTATATCCTTACCAACACGTCCTGCTGTGAAGTTATGAGCATTTCAAATGAAGACGATGAAGATGGAGACAAACTTCTGCTGTGTCGGGTTTATAGCCAAGGACACTCTTTGTTTAACCATCCGTGTGACTCCAACATGATTGGGACATGCAGTGCTCAAATAAGGAACACACACATGTCACTACTGCCGAGATGTCGACTGGCTAAAAGAGCCATTCTCATAGAACAGGACAAAGGAAATTGCCTGTTTATGGCAGTCCTGCATAACTTTTAATGTGTAAGTTGTATGATTTACTCTTAAATGTGAGTGAATGCTTGTACTAAGAAAACGCAGTAAGAGTTGTGTGTGTATGTATTATGTGTGTGTGTGTGCGTGCGTGCGTGCGTGCGTGCGTATGGAGTATTTAACATAACATTTGCTATCAGGTTGAACTTTTAAATGAGAGAATACCTAACTGTAATTGAGCGTACGTTTACCAGTGGATATTAGTTCATCATCAGCACTAGATGATAAATTGCAGGGGACTAAATCAGACAATTTCAGACAGTTAATTGTATCTTTGGGAATTTGCATTGCTCTAAGAAACGGCTCATCTATGCTCCGGCCCCGGCCGATCGATGGTGATGAAGACACGAAAGGCAGTAGAGGATAATAATCAACTGGAGTATATGGGATTTCAACAAAACTACTAATGGAAACAGCAAATTAGCATACCTTTATAAGAAGAGTGAGAGACACATAATATGAATAGTCGTTGGACACTCGATAAGCTTCCTTGTCCACTTGTCATCGGAGATTATCTTGTATTGTTGATTGTTTTACACCTTGTTTTAAGATGACGTTTGAGTATGCTGTCGTGGAGTTCACCGATGAGGACGGTTCTGTGTCTGTGGTCTACAAGACCTGGATTGAGAGCGACAAAGATGTAAGTAAAACCGTTTAAGTGCAAGACACCAGTATGTTTGTGGTGTGCCACGATATCTCTCATTTGATGTCATTGTAAATAAATGTTTTGATTAATATAAAAATACAAAGAAATGTTGTGTTGCTTTAACATATACATACATGACTGATTAAACAAATATCTTTATTGCAGAATATGACATAGCACACATATTATAAATAGACAAGAAACAGAAAAAGTAATTGAGCGTCCAATATGCTCATATACGGTATCTTGGGTTACTACCGTAATGAAAATATGTACAAAACATACAATGTACAATATTATTCCCCAGACACACTGCCTGAAAACATACGGAGTCCGAATGCATGCAGTCATTATGGTCATGCCCGTTTAACTTGTCTAGCGGTATATATCTAATAATTACAGTATCATAACTCAGTTTTAGTATTACCTGTTTGCATTTATAACGTTTTATATTTTAAGGGTATGTACTGTTACTGGCCTCGTGACAAGCCGACAAGAAGAGCTGAGAAGAAAAAACTGCCAGACAAGGCCCTGTGGACATATCACAAAATAACGATTATGTCATATGCAGGTTAGTTTATGACATTTTATGGTCACTTTATATTTATTTGCACTGCTTTTGTAACCCATTGTATATAATCATGCACAATGGGGCACTGGGGAAGTTTATTAAAATTAAATATGTATTTTTTATGACTACCTCATTCATTATTTGCCTGGGCAGATATTTGATTTAACTATATTACCGGGAATAACTGTTCAAAGTAGAAATAAAGGGAAAACGTACACATATTATAAAGATGGAGTGTAACTTTAAGTGGATCACGTTGTTGTAAAGTATTCTTTTTAAATAGAAATAATTGACTATTGCTCATCAATGGAAATAAAAATACTCCTTTCAGTAATGCACATCATGGCAGTGTCTACAACTGTATTTTGCAGAGGACTATTCACAGGCACTACGTCGAGTGAAAAGAGCTGAGGTGACATCTGGTATCTCTACCGAGGACGAGCAGGGGGAGATGAAGCGAAAGCTAAAACAGAATCAGAAATATGTACAGAGTGAATCAGACTCTGAGTGTGGAGATGGTTAGTCAATAGCAGAATATATTTGTTAATTTACGTTTTCTTACACTGAACGAATTAGCTTCTGAACTGTGGCCGTGGTGTGTGTTTATATTTCTGTGAGTGTGTGTTTTCTGCTAAAACATTTGTTAATTACTCTGATTGTTCAAAGTAGAATTTAGCAATACATTTAGAATACCTCTTATGCTATTAGTCATACATTGGAATTGTAGATGAAGACGAAGACGTCACATCAACTGCATCTAAGAGAAGGAAGATAACTGATGAAGCCAGCGAAGGATTGCAGAAAGAGATTCAACCAGTGAAGACGAAGCTCAGAACACCAACCACACAGTTGCCCTGAACGTCAACCCCACAGTTGCCCAGACCACCACCAAGAAATCAACAAGGTATGTGACATTTTGTTTATTGTTTGTTTGCATGATGGTCCTTGAAGTTACGGCGTATTGCTACCGGCGACACGACGATATCATCTCATGAGTCGTATCCAGACCTGGGGTTGATTTAATATCACCAAATTCCGATTCCAACTAACGTTTTTGATTTGTGAAAAACGCATGTAAGACGCTAAAGGCGCGTGATGCATTGTACAAAATGAGTGTTGACGTTTTCTATGCTTTGCCTAAGAAGCTACATATCTTGGAGCATGTATTTTTCTTGTTCATATCCACTCGAAGACACACCTGGACTTTTAAGTAAAAATGAAAGAAAAATGCATATTATACATGGAAGCTTATTGTTCTACAAGGCTCGGTACATTTACGCATGCCTAAACGAACTCAGCTTCGAGTGATTCCAATTATTTCACTGATGCTCATCTCTATTAAATTTGAATTGTAGGTGGCTATGATGAAGAGCTTGAGGACTCCCACGATTGTTCACACACTGGTAAGTAGAACTAAGTTAGACATACTATTTTTCCAGTATTTCGTAACGTGCTATTTTCTTGTTCAAACTTTTTTAGTTATTGTCACTAATTAAACAATTGCCAGTTATTTCCTGAATAATATGTGATCTACCTCAGCGAATCAGGTATTAATTACGTCACACGGGACTATATTGGACACAAGCCATAATAGCTGTCCTGGTCATGTTTCAGCAATTTATGATTTTGGCAGAAATGCTTACCTTATAATTTCAACTTTTAATGTCCAATTTATTTTCCTCGACAAATAATAATAATTTTTAATAACTAATAAAGAATACACAATATAAGTCAAAAATACCTTATTTACAATACTTGTTTAAACTGCTCTATCTAATAGTAATACATCTTTACGACACCCAAATGCTCAGAACCCATCCAATGAGAATCGCAATAATATCATTGTTTTTTTGGGAAAACTGCGCAAAGCACATTTATTAATAACTTAATTACCCAATAGTCATTAAGCATATTTTATTGAACCAACATTACCTCATATTATTTATGATTTGTGAATGTCTGCCAGATTGAGGCTTTTTACGTGGCTGATCATTTTATATTCTTTCAGCTACTGGAGTTCTTTCAGAACTGTTGACGCCAAGACATTCGGAGCCTAGGAGAAACATCTTGCAGGACAGTGAGTGATGTCTTATGCTAGCCACGCACTGAATATATATATATATATATACATATATATATATATATATATATACCCAGTGTGTGTGTGTGTGTTGTACACTGTAATACACCATGGAGATAAAAGTAATTATTGAATACAGTAGCTTTCTTCCTTCCTTAATTACTATATCCACAAACTGATATATTTCATGGAGCATAAAAAAACACTGATATACTCAATTCATTATATACATGTATTTTTTTGCTATGCTTGATGTGTATACCAATTGGCAATGAAATATGCCCATTACCAAACTTCTTTTTTCATTATTTTAACCTATTTTAATAAGTGTGTTACAAAATATATCGCTGTGTCATGTTTGATACACTGATCAATTCCTGGTTTATTTTCTTATTTATAGGTTACCAGAGAAAGGTGATTATGCGCCTTGATACAATTATTGAAAATCAGCATCAACTCACCGAATTAATACACCAAATTGGGAAGGGACGTCCCGATATGAATTACGTTGAGGATGTGTTAGAGAGGCCATTAAACACTATCGAGGAGCTGGAAACATTCGGACAAAAACTCAGCGATCCAACGTTCAAGAGGAAATTGCTAAGCACAAGTGTATGGCAGTGAGGCTCCTATGATGAATACGATATTGAAAAGAAACAACCAAACCCAAATCTTACAGTGGAAGTATAATAAATATTGAATGTTGGATACGCTGTTCTAGTATACAAACATCACATATGATCGACAAATATATACTTATAAAATAAGCCATCACCAATATTATTCTTATGGGAGCCTCAGACTACTGACTAGCCAGACTTTGTTGTTCAACTCGTCGGTATTTCTGCCTATTCCCGACTAGTGCGCTCACGCTAACGATTATGTTATACAGTACTTAATTGCATGTCGATCGTTCCAAAATTTTCTGATATCGTACAAACTGCAGCATGCTTATCGCGCCTCTGTGATAACGATTTTGATGGCTAACTGCTTGTGTGTGTGTGCATGCGTGCGTGAAGATGTGTAATTGTCTTTGTGGGTTACACCAATCTGCTATGTTGAAAGCTTTGTGTGGGTTGGGTGGCTGATTGGCAATTCTCAGTTGAGCTGTGACTAGCACACATCAACTAGTACTAGTGCGTCACATCATTGGTTTGCTCTCAGACTATTAAGTTCAACTATTACCGACAAGTGTTGGGCCTCATTATTTTTTTTAATCTGATACAGCTACCGTCTGGATCCTAACACCTGGACTTGGCCAAATCGGTGATTTGGCCCAAGTCCAGGTGTTAGGATCCAGTCTGAGGAAATGCTAAAATTGACAACATGTGCATGGATCTGTTTAATTTGTATACAATTTTGTTTAAAACTATTTTGTAGGTTACGTTGTTGAGTGCTGTTGGCGGGCACAACGTAGGGGACACCATCCGCAGAATGTTTGCGGTACTAGGGACATCCCAGTTGTGGTCTTTATACAATATTAAAGGCCGCAAGAACAAGCGAGCCTTCCAAGATGTTCCTCTTAACAAAGTGATGTACAGTACGTATGCCTAAAATCCGTCTGTCGTGGCACATTTGTTATTACAAATGAAGTTGATCAGTCTGACATGACATGTGACACAAAATAAATTGTACCAATCTATCCACGGAAATAAACATGTATTTTCATCCGCCTCCTTATATTATTCCTTATTTATAGTTACCATATTGTTTATTTTCTGCATACCTATAATGCGACCACATGTAATATGTATAACTCCGAAAGTGTGGCTGAACTATACTTCGATAATCAAATAAATTACATTAATGTTTTACACCATAATTAAAAACTAAGTATATATTAAATACAATATTTATGGTACGCAATGATTTTTCTTGTATGCTTTTAATAATGCTCTATTATATTTGTTAACAGAAGCATGCCGGCAAGTA
>CM034537.1:16884518-16958375 GCA_020002185.1 Paraescarpia echinospica | reverse complement strand
CAATTTTAAAATGGCACTTATCTCCATTTTGAATGTATGGGGCTGAAATTTTGGAGTGATTTTATCCGGGGCTGTGGGGATCTCAGAGGGTCACATACATGACTGCCTTTTTTCCCAGGCAATGCTGGGCAACTCGGCTATAAATAATGAATAATAAATAAAATTAATAAGATTATGATTGGTTTGATTAATTCAAGTCATCAAAATTAATGACATGGTTTCCAACACTATCGTCTTGAACACCGGAACTCCCCAGGGTTGTGTCCTCTCCCCGCCCCTGTACTTGCTCTTCACGAATGACTGAGTGTCCCAACATCCCGCTGTACAGCTGGTGAAGTTTGCAGATGATACTATCTTGGAAGGGTTGGTGAGGAACTCAGATGAGTCTAATTACCACCATGAAGTGGACAGGCTGGTGTCGTGGTGTGACAAAAACCATCTTCAGTTGAACAAGTCCAAAACAAGGGAGAAGATCGTTGATTTTAGAAAGAAGAACGCCCCAGTTGCTCCCATTATTATCAATGGCATAGCCATCGAAAGAGTGGACTGCTTCAAATTTCTGGGCACCATCATCACTAGTGACCTGGGATGGAAGAAAAACACAGATGCAGTCGTGAACGCCCAGCAAAGACTATTTCCTGAACTCACCCTTCTATCAGCTATATAAAGAGAAAGAACCAGGAAGAGAAACACCGCCCACCATCTCTTCAAACTACTCCCTTCAGGCAGGCGATTCAAAAATATCCATGCTAAGACAAATCTCTTCCGAGACAGTTTCTTCCACTGTGCCATGGCTGCCTTACCGGGGATTAATTTAGACTTCAGTGATAGAGACAATGGAATATTAATTTTGCCTGATGTGTCTTATACTTCTTTTATGTGTTAGTTTTAGCTTAACCTATCAATTTTTAATTATATTTTTAGATTATTTTAGACAAATTTTTATTTATTTATTTTTATTGGATGTACGCGGTATGATTGATGTGACTGTATGTTTTAACACCAAGTCATATTCCTAATTGACATGTATTTTATGTCAATCATGGCAGTAAAGTATCTGTATTATGTTTGTATTAGTTATGATACTAACTACCACAATACATGCTATGGTTGAATTACTGCAAAAATGTGCAAAACTGGCTGGGGATAAATACAATGCCTAAACTAAGAATCGCTAATTTGTTCCCACCTCCAAACATCGATCCTGCCAACGACGAGCAAGAATCTCGAGCTGCGGTGGACGGTAGTGACCTCTACCGATGAGATCAGGAAGTAGTATGCAGTGAAGCGCTGCCAGCAGACTCCAGCCTTGCTTCGTCTGCGCCTGTCGCACAGTATCAGTGACGCCCCCTGCATCACCCTCGGCATGCTGGTCCTGGCTGAACACGATGGAACATTATGCAGCATAATCACAATTTTGGAAGCATGCAAGATGCTGTGAACCATCCTCACAAGCCTGGGGTGGTAGTTGCAAAGTTCAGTGAACTAGATGAATAGCTGTACATTGTCCAACAAGTGTCTGTCTCTGCCAGTCCTGCTGTGGGAACAATGAAAATGGCATGATGTGTCCACGCCCCACTTCAAAGAGAGCAGTTACAGAAAATCCTGACCATTGTCACGAGCGACTGGTACTATGGTACTGTTTGTTCAAATAATTACATCAACTTCCCAAATAAAACATGTCTTGGTGGTTGAGTACTGGCCAACACTCCTTAGGAGTCATACGGTCATATGTAACATGAGCCATGGTTGGCTGAAACGAAAACAGCCAAAATCATGGTAGACGATGATATTATTGGCTCAGCTTAAGTTCAGTGTTTTGCAAAGCGACCTGCCAGGGGGTATTGAGACCGATGTAATCTGCAGCACCCCCTGGCATATGAGGATGCTGTGAATGTTCATAAAATTATATACTCTCACTTATCTTATCAATACTAATCAAACTAATTATATATTGAGACATACGTAACCACTATAAATGCTCACGTGTCATTCAATCACATGTGAGCAGTTAGTGATGTATTCCTTACTGTTGCCATTACTGCCAACAAGAAACAGTTTCTCCCCTACTTCTGCAGTTCACACAGCAAAAACACCTATCTGCCAAGGATAATCCAACACCAGGATAGATAGGCAGGCACCGTGTTTACATGTCGTATTGATTACATTTCTGTCTTGAAACATATAAATCTCCGATATCATATGTATGACAAGGCGATATAATAATTATTCTAGACTATATACAATCGACACATAATTTATGTATTATTACCAAAGGGGTACCAAGCACACTGATTTTTCAAACTCAAAAAATCACTGTTTGGAACTCAACTTACACTGAACTAACCTTGAGCAGATCAATGAAACAGACATTGAAATTACCCCACAGTGACTTCCTATGAACATCCATACCTTGGAGATGTCCCTGTCCATGCACATTTGAATGAGGCGTTCGTCATACTCATCAGCGTGTTGGCCACCGAGATCACTGACAACAGATGCTGCGTCGTGATCGCAGTCGAAATCTGCCAATGGCCACTCACCGCCGACATAACTGCCATCTGTTGGTCATTTCCGTTAACAGCCGTGATTTGTTTATACCACCCTGGCAGCAGCAGTGACATGTGCCCCCCACGAGACAACAGCCCGAATGATATCGGGCGCTTTGGGCGAAGCAAGCCCAACTTGCTTGTGCCTAGTTTATCGAGGTCGGGGTCTAGCCCCCAGGCATGTATGCATGACATGAACAACTGGGCAATGTCCATGACATGACTGGCACGGGTGTATGTCTGGTGATTTATGTCGAGATTCTTTGGCCGCGGGGGTTTCGGTCGAGGGGGTGGGGTTTTCCCCGATTTCGAGTCGGATTGAGGGGAACGACGGGGGGTCGGAGGGGTCAGGGGGTGCAACCCTGCTTCTTCAGCTTTCTCCTGGATCTTCTGCCCGATATTCTCAGCATGGTCCTTCACCTTGGCAAAGAACTCTGCAACAATCACATTGTGATAGTTATTGAAATGAGTGCATTAAGTAGAACTGTGTAATAAATGGGAGATTTGTAAACTATATCTATCATAGCAGAGACACATCTATGATGGCAGTGATAGAAAACCACGTGGAAGATCAAGTATGCAAAAATAAGAGGGTGAGACGAATTGTGGGAGTGCAGAGTTGATAAACGAAGAACAGGAGGAGGTTGGTGTGAAAGAGAGTTTCAAGAGGAAGCTGGTGGTGATATGATGAGAGTGGGCTAGACACGTTGAACGAATGGAAGGGAAATGGCTAAGAAAGGGAATGAATGCGCTCGGTGTATAGGAAGACCACGACTGATTTGGAACAAATGGAAGGGGACTGGCTAATAAAGAGAGCAGATGTCTTCAGAATGGAGAGTAGGAGAAAAAGACTGCGACTGATTTGGGAGGACTGCGAGGAGATTTGGCAGGATTGGAAGAGGAGTGGAGAACAAGACAGAGATGGGGGAGTAGAGATGGCAACGAAACAGGATCAGTGACAGAAAGAGGAAAACAAAACTGAGGACCAGGATCAAGGCCAGCCTCAGCCCAGCTTTTTGATGTTTGCTTAAATTTTAGCAATAAATCGAAAACTACTGAAGATATTCCAACAAATGAGGCATTATTTTAAAGCTCCTGATCTGTGGAATCTGAAATTATATAAAACTCCACTTCACAACTGTGCAGCTTAATACCCACTTTGCTGTGACAGGTCAGACATGACATTTACAGGGAAAACACATGATTACATTCAGGGACAAAGAGGAGTGTTCATATTATAGCAATACTATATTTTTGAGGTGAGACACTGTATTCTAAGTTTTCAATGCCATCTGACGGCTAGGCTGGAAACTTGGTAGGGACCCAATTATTTCATACCATGGTGTTCCACGACACCATTTTTAATCCGAACACTGAATATGACCCCACAACTGGTCAAACACATTCAGATTTTCATGTGATCACGAGCTGTTGCCTGCATGTACCTGACATCTTCTTTTGTGTTTCACTTAGTCCCTCCTGCCCATTCTCCCCCTCCCGCACAAAGAAGCCCAGGTTCTCGAGGGTGCTGGGGGACATGAGGGAGTACTCCTCACTCAACAGTTGCACTGCAAACACATCATAATAACACACTTTATTTACACACTGATAGCCATGGTAAGACTCTGTTCAGGAGTATTTACATTTGACTAAACTAAAAATAAAGAAATTACAGATTTCTATGTGAGTTTATCAAGTGCAAACTGTGGCTGCATAGTTTTAGGATTGGTAAAGACATTTTCATAAATAACATGATAGTAACCTTCCTGTTTTTTTTAGTGTTTTTTTTATAATGTGACTAAAGGTTTTACACAAAATTTAGTACATGAACAATATTTTTCAGGCTTGCCATGTGTGAATTCTAAGGTGCCTCAACTGTACTTCCACCATCAAGCTAAGAACTGGAATAGTAATAGAATCACAAAGAACTATAATTCAATACTATACAAATATTGTGTGAGGCATTGTTATTTACAAAACAAAATGATAAATACCAATATAGTAGGTTCTGGTATAAATTTCAAGAAACATGAAACAACATTTTGTCCTAGATACAAAACAAAGTTATACATTCAACAATAACTATGGCCTACTGATCTTTTTATCTAAAAATAAAAAAAAATCTATATTGTATATACAAAAATATTCTGCTAGATGTTAATCTTTCCACAAAAATACTTTTAGTAATAAATTCTGGTATAAAATTCAGGCAACAACTGTTCACACACAATGACATTACACATTCAACAGTCTAACTAGAATCGACCTAGCATACTTAACATTTCCTTCCTAAACAGTTTGCATGTTGTGTGCCAAACTCTCGGTGATTAATCTACGACCTTTCAGAAGAAAGGATAACGTCTATCTTTTAAAAAAAATTCCTCATTGGTTAAGGATTGTTAATTACCATCTTTAAGGGTTTGTACCATACTGTAGACAGATGTGAATCGGTTGTTAATAACATTACACAGACTTTCTGCGACTGTTCTGAGGAGTGCCAATCAGTGAGGGACGTTTTATGTAACATGTGTTAAATTTTACTTCCCCTGGCGTAGACACAAAATAGAAGGGACCAACAGCTTCTAGTGTCTCTTCCAAAAGACATAGACAACGTAGGGTGAACAAAACTGCCTAAGTTTTGATATGATGATAGATACCGGTGCCAAACCACTGCCCGGCGGCACCAGGGTTCGAACCCCAGTTCCTCCAATCAACAGTCCAGCACTCTGACCGCTCGACCACCTTCATTAGCAACTGTAACAATAACCCACCGATGAGCGTCTCTATGTCGAAGTAGACAATATGCGAGTGTGGGTCCTTCAGGTTCGTCTGCAGCCCCTGGATGGTCATGGGCAGGGCCTGGGGGTGGTGGACAAGACTGGGGTGTGGGGCGCAACTCTTGCCGTGCCCCCCTCCCTCTGAGTCTGATGTCTTCTTGAGGTGCTGCTGCGCGAGGTTGCGGAAGGTTGCGAGATTGCGTCGCCGTAGCGCCTGCGCGATGCTGATGGTCGGGTTGGTCATGTGATCGTCCTCGTCCGTGTGGACGTCATCGCAGGCCTCCAGGATCTCGTCCGCGATCACGCCGTGAGCTACGCGGTCCAGGTGACCTGGGGATGGATAGACGTAGATGCGTGGTTAACATGGAGGTACTATGGCGGAGTATTTGAATGGGGGATGATGGACTCATGGTTAGTATGGAGGGTTATTTTGGTGGAGTATTCGAATAACTATACACCAGTGTCATCTCTAGTTTCATTCTAGTACGTTGCCCTAAACTAAGCCACCCAAGTCCACCCTCCAGTCATCATAAACCCATCCACCCATCATCCTAAGTCCATCTTCAGTCATCCTAAGTCTACCTACAATCATCCATAAACCACCATCAGCCATTCTAAACCCTCTCCAGCCATCCTAAACAGCACACTCTTCAGCTATCATAACAACCTCCAACCTTCCTACAACCCCTTCAGCCATCCTACACCCCCTACAGCCATCCTAAACCCCCAGCCATTATAACCCCCCTCCAGCCATCCTGAGCCCCCATCCACCCTAACCTCCTAAAATCTATCTAGCCAAACTTCAGCCATCATAAACCCCTCCAGCCATTCTGAGCCCCCCATCCACCCTAAACCCCCTACAGCCATCCCAAACCCCCTCCAGCTATCCTAGCCACGCCGTCATTATAAACCCCCTCCAGCCATCCTAACCACCCCCATCATCCTAAACCCCCTCCAGCCACCCTAAAACTTTCCAGCCATCCTGAACCCCTCCAGCCATCCTAAATCCCCACCAGCCATCCTAAACCCCTCCAGCCATCCTACAACCCCTACAGTCATCCTAAACCCCTACAGCCATGGTAAACCCTCTCCAGCCACCCTAAACCCCCTCCAGCCATCCTAAACCCCCTCCAGCTGTCATACAACCCCTACAGCCATCTTAACTACCCCAGCCATCATAAACCCCCTACAGCCATCCTAAACCCTCTCCAACCATCCTAAACCCCTCCAGCCATCCTACACCCCTACAGTCATCCTAAGCCCCCGCTAGCCATCCTAACCACTCCAGCCATCCTACACCCCCTCCAGCCATCCTACACCCCCTAGTCATCCTACACCCCCTACAGCCATTCTACACCCCCTACAGCCATCATAAACCCCCGCCAACCATCCTAATTACACCAATATGCCACCATAAGTTCATCCAGTCATCCTAAAGATAGGATTTCATATGTACAGAAACGGCATGCAGATGCGGCAGGCAACAAAACACTAACTACAGGGCCCAGTGGGAATTAACTGAAAGAGTTCCATACGTGCGTAGGCGGAATGTGTTTATCACATGGATGCGGAAAATGTTATTGCTCCATGTAGTGATTCATATCATATCCACACAGGAATCAGATAGGAAATTCCCAGAAGTGATGTCACTACAGAACTATAGACGTATTCCCAATCAGCATGCTGTTTCTGTACGTATGAAATCCTGTCTTAAGTCGACCGACGAGCCGTCTTTAAGTTGACTGACCTGTCTCCATCTGCCACACATAGACCGTGCCGTCGGTGCAGTGAATGACGAGGAAGTCATCCAGGGGGCGCCACTTGACAGTCTGGACGGGAAAGAGGTGGCGTGATGCGTGCAGAATACACTTCTTCTCCTTCAGACTGAGGAGAGCTACGGAGTGGTCCGTAGCAACGGAACACACACACGACAGGATCCGCGACTGAAACACAACAGATTCATTGCAATGGAAGTTTTATTACTGGAATTTCAATGTGTATGTAAAGGAAAATTGTTTTAAATGGACAATAAAATTATTGAATCTTGGATAGACCAGGAGTGACTATTGTGGATAGTTTTAGTATTGCGATGATATTACGATATCGGTATTATTATAGCAATACAATTGTGATAGTGTCATAATTATTGTTATAGTATTGTGATACTATCACAATAGTATTGTGATACTATCACAATAGTATTGTGATACTGTCACAATAGTATCATAGAATGTCAAATCCCAACAAAGGTAGTGCCATACTGCGATCTATGGGTGGTACCATATCTCCCTTTGGTGTAGGCCTGAGGCAGTTTACTGAAAATGGTGAACCCATGAATGATGTTGCTATGGTCTATGATTGTTGACATCAATTCGCTATACAAGTAAAATTACAAAATGAAATTGAAAAAGGAATGTTTGTCAACATTGGTACTTTGTGGCAAAAGTAGCCCGGCTGATTTGTTTTCCCAATTATCATTACCAATAGTTCATTGTATTACAGGTGATAAGTATTGATAGTTAAGTTTACTGTCAGTAGTAAACTACTGTCACATTGACTATTGTAATGCATCGATAGTTCGAAGCATTGTTCACGGCCTAACAAGAGATCCAAACTCAATTACATTAATTACAATCTGAGGCTATATTTGGCGGAGATAGATCATAGAAATTGGTGGTGCAGAAAAATTTACAAACAAGTGGAATTACTGATTGATAAGTATTATTCTTGCCTTAATATCATTTATAAAGTAACAGCAAACATATATTGAGTAGCAGTTGTGCGTAAAGTTAGTTAGATAAAGTATTTTAGAACACTTTAGTCTAGTGAGTGATAATAGGGTAAGTTAGCCTATGATAAGTTTGTAAACAAGGTTTAACAAATCTCATATGTGGTAGAATATATAGAGGATAAAGTAACAAACATAAAGCTACTTACATAAGATAATATCTGTGTAAGCCAGTACCTGCTAGACACTTTGATAAGGTAGCTTTGTTGTCAAAATTAATAATTTGCGATAACCGGGCGAACTAAATTTATGTAGCTAGTGTCCCAAGTATTCACTAGGGGCGGTATAACGTAAATAAATAAGGCAGTCTTACGTAAAGTGTAACATTTGAGCACAGAAAACAGTCTTCTTAAAGACTACATAGACAGTGAATAGTGTAAACACAGTTGACTAAACTATTTTAATAGGTAATTAGATTATTATTATTAAATAAATTCAAGCGGCAAGTCAAGGCAAAGAGACACTTGGTGAGCGACGACTGCCACAGTTGGGTGGATTGTGCTCTATCCGGCTGTGCAAAGTCATGGACAGAGACCAAGGAAGAGGGATTCACCTTTCAGTGAGTGGGGTGTTGGAAGATGAAATGCCTGGAGAAGGAGGTAGCTAGGTTGGTAGATATTGTGAAGGGGATGGAGATGAGAATCAGCAAGGACACACGTGAAATGGAGAGAGAGGACAGGGAGAGTGTTGGGAATACTGTGAGACTGAAGGAGCAGAGTAGTGGCAACAAGACCGAGGAAAGGAGACTGAGAGGAGGGAAGGTGATCGGAGGGGAAGAAATTGGAGGATCGACATCAGGAAATGTGACAGGTGTGAAGGTGTCAGGGGAGAAAGTGACTGTAGAGAAAGAGGTAGGGAGGAAAAAGAGATGGGAGAGGAGAGAAGGAAATGCAATGGGAGAAAAGAAGTGAGAGTAAATGTGACAGAAGAGAAGTTAGGAGGGATGATGACAGGAGGAAAGGTGACAAGAGAAACAGCGTCAGGAAAGAATGGAACGGACGGGATTGTGACAGGAGAGCAGAAGACAAGGGAACAAGACTACAACCAGACAGATGCAATCCAGAGAAGGAGCTACTCTGAGGCAGTAATTGAGGGGGCAATGAGGAAAGAGAGGGTGTTTATGGGCGATTCCATTATGAGAAAGACGGATAATTCACTAAGTGAGGGGAAGGACATCGTTGTTTGTCTACCGGGGGCTAGGATAGAGTATGTGACTGAAAGGGTAGAGAAGGTATTGGGGCATGGCAAGGGAGGGTTTATACTAGTACACGTAGGGACAAATAATGCAGACAGGGAGGGAACAACTAGGATAGTACAGAAATACAGACAGTTAGTGAGGAAGTTAAAGAAGACAAGAGTCGAACAGATTATTCTCTCAGGAATTTTGCCAGTAATGGGAGGAAGGGGCCTGCATACAAAAACTGCAAGAGGATGGCGATCAACGCACTAGTTGAGCAGATGTGTAAAGAAGAGGGGGTGGGATTCATAGATTTATGGGGATACTTTGTTGGGAGGGAAGATATTTACATGAGAGATGGCCTCCATCTAAGTGGAAAGGTGGCAGCAGTTTTCTCAGAGAACTTGCTGCAATCTGTTGACAGTGGGACAGGCTGCATCTATTTAAACTAGATTCGCAGGGGGGATTCACAGGGAAGCCTGAAACTGGAGGCATAGATAAAGACAGCAGAAATAAATCGCCTGGGAAACTGTTCTGAATCAGGATATAAATGCGTTTGTCTAAATGCAAGGAGCATAGTAAACAAAAGAAATGAACTAAACATTATGGTAGAAGATATTGACCCTCACATAATAGGTATAACCGAATCATGGGCCACCACTGATATATCAGATGCTGAATTAGGACTAACAGGCTATGTAATGTTCAGGAAAGATAGAATAGGAAGAAGGGGAGGTGGAGTTATTTTATATGTTAAAGAATCTATCCAGGCTTATGAAATAAAATTAGAAAGTGAACATAGTAACACAGTAACATAGTTACAGGAAACTCAACGTTAACGGTGGGGTTAGTTTATCGAAGTCCAAAGAAAAAGTACAAAATGCTATAAGGGAAGTTAGCAAACGGGACTGTATTATTATGGGAGATTTTAACCATGGTCATATACAATGGAAATCTCTACAGAGTACGGGGAGTGAGGACCACAAGTTTTTAGATTTAGTACAAGACAGTTTCCTTTCTCAACACGTGCTAGAGCCAACCAGGGGTGAGAATGTGTTAGACATAGTTTTGTCCTCACAGAATTAATTAGTTGACATTGTTAAATTATGTGAGTCCCTGGGAAGTAGTGATCACAACCAGATACATTTTACCATCAAAGTAAAATCAGAAAGAAATAATAAAAAGCAGTTCAGGAGAAATTTCCACAAAGGAAGATATAAGGAAATGAGGAAATATTTAGCAAAGATAGACTGGAATAAAACACTGAAGAATAAGACAGCAACAGAATGCTGGAATATCTTAAAGAATGAAATAGAGTGAATATAATAGAGTAAATATAATATCAGAGGGATTCTTAATGGCAGAATACCTGAATGAGTATTTTAGTTCAGTGTTTACCAGGGAAGATATTAGTTCACTGCCAGTACCAGAGGCTAAGTTCAAGGGGGCAGAATCAGACAATTTAGGACAGTTAATTGTAACACCGGAAATGGTAGCTAAGAAAATTAGGGCTATGAAAGATAATAAATCACCTGGAGTGGATGGGATTCCGCCCAAACTACTATTGGAAATTGTAAAACAAATTACCATACCACTTGCCACAGAAAGTGGTTCCCTTAGAATGGAAAGAAGCGAACAGTATACCGTTATTTAAAAAAGGTTCCAGAAACAAGACAGAGAACTACAGACCAGTGAGTTTAACATCAGTGATTTGCAAATTATTAGAACGACTAATTAAAGATCACACAGTGGATTTTCTTGTTAAACATAACTTGTTAAACCCATCTCAACATCGGTTTCTAAAAGCGAGGTCATGCTTAACAAATATGTTGTTTTTTGGAAGATATCACTAAGTGGGTAGACGAGGGATCACCAGTAGATATCATCTACCTAGATTTTCAGAAAGCTTTCGACAAAGTGCCACATCAAAGGTTACTGCTTAAACTAAAGGCCCACAGCATAGGAAATGGTTTAATTAACTGTATAGAAAAATGGCTAATTGACAGAAGACAACGGGTAGTAGTTGATGGGGAGGCTTCAAACTGGAAATCAGTTTTGAGTGGGGTACCACAGGGATCAGTACTGGGACCTATATTATTCTTAATATATATCAACGATTTGGATGACGATATAACAAGTAAGGTGTTGAAATTTGCGGATGATACAAAATTGTTTAGAAGGATTAAAGGTGATGGAGATAGACAACATTTACAAGATGATCTTGACAGGTTAATAAAATGGTCTGAAAAATGGCAAATGTTGTTCAATTTTGGGAAATGTAAATGCCTCCACACAGGACATGGGAACGAAGATGTACAATATACAATGGGAGGTTCTGTACTAAGTACTACTGTTAAAGAAACGGACTTAGGGTTAACCATTAGTGCTGATATGAAGGTTTCAGAGCAGTGCGGTATTGCTGCTTCAAAGGGAAATCAAATCCTTCGATTAATTAGGCAAAACATAACGTATAAGGAAAAAGAGCTAATAATACAACTGTACAAAACAATAGTTAGGCCTCGTTTAGAATATTGTATTCAAGCGTGGAGGCCATATCGCAAGAAGGACATAGATATGCTAGAAAGAGTACAGAGGAGAGTAACTAAAATGATACAAAAACTTAGGGATCTTATTACGAAATACGCCTAAAAAAATTTGGTTTAACAACACTGGAGACCAGGAGATTGAGAGGAGATCAGATAGAAGTGTTTAAAATATTGAATGGTTATGAAAATATTGATAGTAATATTTTTTTCTCAGTTAAGAAAGATAGAAGCGCCAGAGGACACGAAGTTACATTAGTAAAGGAGCAGTGTAGATTAGATATAAGAAAGTTCTCATTCTCGCAAAGGACTGTAACTGAATGGAACAGATTGTCTCCTGATTGTGTTGGTGCTAGTAGCGTGAATGTTTAAAAATAAAATTGACACATACCTTAAAAGGGCGGGATATAAAAATTGTTGGACTCTTGATAAGCCGAAAGGCTTCCTTGTCCACCTGCTATCTAGAGTTAATTTTCTGGATGGCAATCTTGTTAAATCTTGTTAAATTAGATACTTATTAACAACTTTATTACTATTCCAGTCATTGCAATTGACGAGATGTGTTGAAATGTCAAGTCTGTATATTTATTTTTTATATTCAGTAAAAACCATACAAAAATAACAAATTGGATTTAAAATTTCTGACTGGTTCTCCGGCCAGTATAACTTTAAGGGAATGTAACACTAGCCACAAGATTTAAATGACCAATGTATTAGTAGGCATATACATGGGTGGGAAAACAGACGACAGGTTAAAGCGACACTGTCTGTTCCTCATAGTTTAATGTAATGTTCTTTTAATACTGAACTAAACATGATGAAGTTATACTGCCCGCCAAATTGCATTTAACCAGCCTGCAAGTGTCTACAATGGAATGATGTGCCTGCGAAATGTTCAGATTGTAAAGAAAGCATTAAAATTACAAATATGCTCTACTGGCAGTAACAGTGGACACCAGATGGTTTACCAACCAATTCAGCTAACTTGTGGGTAGTGGACTATATATAGACCTCGTTTTAACCATGGGTGGAATAAAAAAAATTGTCTAATTCTTGTGGCTATATAGACAATCTCTGGCAAAGGGGCATAACTCACATTGCAGTCACCAGGGGGCACTGTGAGTTGCGTGATCTCGCCTCCCTGTACAGAGAAGACGTGGAGTCGTTCTCCGCTCGTGATATCCCATAAACACACAGTGAAGTCAATGCTTCCTGACACCAGGTACCTCTGGTTATAGCGTGCATTCTCGCTGTGTGGGTAGAGGAGACAGTTCACTTGACCCGAGTGACCTTGAAGTGTCTGATGCGGCAACGAGTCTGAAACAACAACATTGATTAAGGTAACAGTTATTGATCAATAGTTCAAATGACGATGGAATTCAACAAACAGATTTTACATATTGGTAAACGAATAATAACAAACATTCTTTATTCACAATAACCTTGTAAAATATACACTTTATCTTCCCAAGGGTAGTGAGTATTGATGCCACACCATACACAATGATATACACTGCAGTGGTTGGTCCGAGATCCATAATGATAAAAACTTACATGGTTCAAAAACTTATTCTGTATCTCCTAATTATTAAATGTTTCCATTCTTTTCTAATAAAGCAAGTTTAAATGTATAACGTACAGCTAGTTTACTGAATCAAAATACTAATCTAAATAAATAATAGAAAATGGGCCGATTAATTGAATAGTATATTTGCTACTCATCACACCCCTATTTAGAATAGCCTTGTCTATTTTGGAGACATTTGTGTTCACTAAACATTTTTAGCAACTCTTGTATGGCAACACACATAATTATTAGTACCGGTATAGGAGCGAAGTCACAAAAAATGGATCACTTGGGTAAAGATTGGAAAAGAAAAATTGTCTTTCTCAAAATAATGTTTTTCTCATATAATGTTATATTACATAATTTTATTTTTATACAGATACAGAAGATAACTTTTTGCCTGGTGTGTATTATATAGAATGATGAAATAGATCATTCACATTTTTGTGTCACGTCTGTCACACTTATAAATCTACGTGTCCAGCAAAAAATTATTAAATGATAATTCTTTGTTTCCTTGTAGAGGTCTATTATGATGGTAATGACGAGACAAAAATAGAATTATTAGGTTTTCCATCGAAATGGTCGAATGATAATGCTGACATTGCAAAATTGTGTCCCTTTTTAAAAATCCGGTTAGATAAGTTCCACCGAAATGTTTTTCTCTTAATAGAAAAATGTATTAATTAACTGTCTGTGTCTTACACCTCACACCTAACTTAGTATACCTCTCATGGGGAACTAAGTTCCATTGAATCCACTCTAGAGGACAATAAACCCTTTTTGGCTGGCCCAGCAGTAATTGTGACAGATGCGACATAAGCGACAAGGTACATAAAATCACTTTACTTGGTTTGAGTTTTAGTTTATATAATCTAAATCACTTTCTTTTTATAAACTGACGGAAATTACTTAAAGATAGTACTGTAATACAGTAACTGAAAAGTGAAAATCTGACCTCACAAATTTCAAAATCATTACCAAACACGTGATTTACACAAAGCTTAATCAACCACAGTGTTTATGACCTGTCCTGTTCATGGTGATTCTCAAGGATTTCATGTTCTACTTTCAAATGCTATTCTTGATCATCTGATGAGGTGAAACTATCAGATGATCACAAATAATCACGACAAAGCAAATACACTTAACAACAAATTTAGTTCCGTGTTTACTCAAGAAATGTACCCCATCCCCCAACTAGCTCCATCCATCTATCCCGATATGCCCTCCCTCGAAATCGGGATAGACGGAGTAATTAAGCAACTGAAAAACCTAAACCAAAATAAAGCTACAGGCCACGACGAACTCCCAGCCAGAGTCCTTAAAGAGACTGCAGTGGAAATTGCCCCCATCATCACACACGTTTTCCAGCAGTCATACAACACTTGCAAACTCCAAATGACTGGCTCCAAGCACTAGTAACACCAATACACAAAAAAAGCCACAAATCAGACCCTGCTAATTATAGACCAACTTCGTTAACATGCATCCTCTGCAAAGTTATGGAGCACATCATTCTAAGCAACATGTGGAAACACTTACACAAACACAACATCATCCTCCACTTCCAACATGGATTCCAACCAGGTCTGTCTTGTGAATCCCAATTCATCGAGACAGTCCACGACTGGATGACTGCTATGGACAGTAAGACACAAATGGATGCCATCCTACTCGATTTCGCCAAAGCCTTCGACAAAGTCCCCCATAAACGCCTCCTATCCAAATTAGCTTTCTATGGAATAACTGGAAACACACAAAACTGGATCAAATCGTTTCTATCCAATCGCAAACAGAGAGTCTCAGTCAATGGAGCCCTGTTGGACAGAACAAATGTTACATCTGGTGTACCACAGGGCTCAGTCCTAGGACCTGTCCTATTTTTACTCTACATAAACGACATAACCGAAAATGTCCAATCTTCCGTACGTCTCTTTACAGACGACAGCATTATATATCGCAAAATCACATCCGCAACCGACCACGAAACTCCAATCTGACCTGATCAAACTCCAAACATGGTCTAATAAATGGCAGATGGAATTTAACATATCTAAATGTGTGCATCTCCCAATAACAAACCAAACCAAACCAAACCCAGACTACATTCAAATTCACTCTTTGGCATACCACTCTCTACCACCTCTAGTCACACATATCTTGGAATAAAATTAGCTTATAAACTAACCTGGGCTAACCATATCACTGACATAGCTTCCAAATCTTCAAAAGTCCTAGGCATGATCAAACGAACCCTCGGACCATGCAAACCTGAAGTAAAAGAAACAGCCTATAACATGCTAATCCGACCAAACTCGAGTATGCCTCTCCCGTATGGAACCCATACACTGCCACCCAAATTAAACACCTTGAAAGAGTACAACACTGTGCTGCCAGATTTGTCAGAAATGACCACAGACGCCAAACAAACGCAGCAGACCTAATAGCCACCCTTCGATGGTCAACTCTTGAACGACGACGCATTATCAAACAAGCCATGACATTTTACAAAATATTAAATAACATAATCAACATCACACCCCCACCAGGTCTACTAACCCAGTCAAAAAACCGTGGCCACTACGTAGCCCTAGGTGCATTCTCTTTCTACCCTCGAGCAGTTCGAATCTGGAATATGATTCCACCACCGATTACTGAACTAGAAAGCCCAATAGCGTTTCAAACAGCGATCATGAACCTCCCTTTCACCACACTCAATCATCTAAAGTGCCTATAAAATAAACAAACAAACTACCCACAACGCATGCGCACAAACAAGCACCATACAACTCCTGCGTTAGCTCAAGTTTGGGCTGTTTGGAGTAAATCACCTAAGACCTAAGGGGGGTTCTGTCAGTGCAGTAGGGATTCAATTACACATTAGTTACATCCCACGTGGAGGCATTCTGTTTGGCAATGGCAGGCAGTGAGCCCAGCTAAAGTGCAATACACAGGCTTACTGCATAATCTCTGACACCAGCCTCTCGGCCAGCCCAGTGAGGCCACAATAAAATATAGTTGTGTTTCCGGTAACACTGATTTTTAAAAATGGGCCAAGTGGCCCTGAAGTCCTTTGGACTAATACGTCTATATGTGACCCCGGCTGACCAAATGAGTGATAAGTCGGAAAAATTGTAAAATTGTTTTCTTACATCCTTGTAAAGGTTTGGTAGGGTGCTTTACACGGTTTCAAAAATTATATGACTGCTACAAAAATTGGCGAAGTTATGGAGCATTGAACATAGTAGGGGTCAAAAAGTGAAAATGAAGAAAACGGCTGTTGAAATTATATATGCAAATGGATTGCATGGAAATATTACATGCACAACATTCAAATGTGGTACACAGTATGTAATATCTATGTTATGTTGCAATGATACGCTGGAAGTACAAATGTGCTGCTACAAAGACTTATCAAGTTATGCCAGATTATGTCTTTATGTGTAAAACTAAGAGGACAGATTATTTGAGAGCAAAAGGTAGACTCACTGTTTGACACAGTTTAAAACCTACAGGCAACTGTCCAGTTTAACAGGGGTCTAGTGGCTTAATGCTGTCTGTTGACACAAGCTTCTGCCAGTGACCAATTAAAGATTAGTCACAGTTTCCATCAAACAATAGCAGGCAGAGAATCTTAGCTCCACAGCTGGGTGTAATACACAACAAGTTATAAATATAGCTACTCTGAGGTAGACAATTAATTTTAGTTAGCAAATTTAGCATTTTAGGGGACCTTTGGTGCCCTTAGAATGAATCAATCAAATACAGATTTATTGTGTATAGTGGCACTACCACATGAAATGTCTATGAAAAATTTAAGAAAAAGTTACTGAAAAGTTTTTGAAAAAATAAAAAATGGGTCAGCTGGACGGTGATAGACCGTTTGAAATTGAAGCCTTTGTAAAACTTTTGTCTCGACTTCACCGAAGGCGGTGTCCTGCTGTCAGAACTTCGAAGGTGTTACTCACCTAACTTACAAATATATAGGGAGCTAATGGAGAGGCCCATCATAATCCATAGCACTACAAAATGAAGTATCTGAAAGTCACACTTCATATACTGAGTGACACATCTCGTACTGTCTCTCTGCACTGTCGCAATGTCGAATAGTTTCCTATCACAAAACTCGTGTACAATATACCAAAGCTATATATCCAACACCACAACATATGTATTATCATTGGATAGGTAATTGAATAATCTTTCAGATGAATGCAACTTGTAGCAGCAGAAAATGAAGCATACAAAAGTTACACTGCAAACAGACATGCATTCTCAAAATGTGATTCATTCAAAAATTAGTGCTATATAATAGTTGTTTGTCAAAATGTAAACAAACTCAAAGACAGTTGCAGCTTACTGTCCACCAAGCAGTAGCAGAGCAGTCTTATAATAATATAATCCACAAGTTAAGTGGCAGTAATCTTCCTTTTATCATTCATGTGATGTTTATTGTGAGCAGGACGGACAAATGGTTATCATACGTAGACAGGTACAGAAAGAAACTGAAATTTTCTGTAAAAAGAACACGTTTGCCTATCAATGGCATGTATTTCCTATTGTTGCTGTTTCTGCCGGGCAGAAACAGTTTCTGCCTGGCATAAATCAAACAACCCTGTAGGTAATTATTAATCAAATGTTTTTTGGTGAATCATAGTTACAGATCATTAAGGGTTATGATGGAAGTAAAATGTTTGCATGTTTACTGTTCACTGAAAAAAACAGCTCCACAGAATTAATTATAGTTACTGTTAAGATGTTTAACCTAGTTCCATTATCTGACATTGTGCCAACAGATTGGTGTATTGGGATCATTAAGCCTATACAATTATTATATAAACATAGCAGCAGACACTGGGACAGTGTGACTGCTGCCTGGCTAAATGGATGCAATGGTGCTTTGAGTTAGTTCTTCTGCCAACTATCCTTTTCACACAAGCCTATAGGTATAGTAGCTGCCAGCACACTACTGAGCCTAAACTACCATGCAGGTGTGAAAAACGTGCTGATGTATTTGAACTTGATCCACTAATTAACTGTCCACCAAGCAGTAGCAGAGCAGTTTTATAATAATAATAATCCACAAGTTAAGTGGTAGTGATCTTCCTTTTATCATTCATGTGATGTTTATTTTGAGCAGGGCGGACAAATGGTTATCATACGTAGACAGGTACAGAAAGAAACTAAAATTTTCTATAAAAAGAACCACATATCGCTAAAGAAAGCGAATGTAATAGGTGAAGAACAGGCAGTGTTCAGGGGTATTCGTTGAATTGTATTTGTCTTGACACAAAAGGCTTTATTTATTGTGCCTTAACTATGTCAACTCTTCTAATGGTTGACATTTGGTTGTTTCAGGTGTCAACTATATTGTGAATCTGTAATTATTAGTCTATATTGATACAATTGATTTACACAGTACCATGTCTACACAAGGCATGGCAAGCATAAACAGAACAGTAGAATGCATTTGATATAAATAAAGTGTAGGATATTTCACTCTATAGTTGTCCAGAATATTAATTTTCTATGTTTGTCACCTACATGTGACAGAATATTAATTTTCTATGTTTGTCACCTACAGGTTTCTACAGACAATACTTCTTTAACCAATAGACACCACAGTCACACCATTTTATAATAATTAAATGAACATCAAAATAAATACAACTTGCAATCATAGAAAATCAATAGTTTTGAAGATGCAGTTTAAAAGTGTTAGGCAACTGTTCAGTCTAACAGGAGACAAGACACCACAGTCACACCATTTTATAATAATTAAATGAACATCAAAATAAACACAACTTGCAATTATAGAAAATCAATAGTTTTGAAGATACAGTTTAAAAGTGTTAGGCAACTGTTCAGTCTAACAGGGGTCAACTGTGTCTACTCTGCCTGGGTGCTGTGACCAATTAAAGATTAGTCAAGGTCTCAATGGACTGGGCTGTAGAGATTAGTGGAACAATACACAACATCTAATGTTGGGGGTGGTCTCAAGGGCCCTTCTCAAAACCACATCACTAGATAATGTAAACCTTTTGCACTTTGGGGGCCCCTTAGGTGCCCTTAGAATGATTCAATCAAATACAGATTTCTTGTATATAGTGGCAGCACCCTAAGATACATCTATGCAAAATTAGAAAAAAAGTTGCTGAACAGTTTTTGAAAAAATAGGTCAAATGTTACATTTTTACCAGTTTTGGGGTCCTTGGAGGCCCTAGGGAGCCCTTAAAATGATTCAATCAAATACAGATTTCTCGTGCATAGTGGCAGTGCCCCAAGATATGTCTATGCGAAATTAGAGAAAAAGTTGCTGAACGGTTTCTGAGATACGGCAGCTAACGGCGGACGCAGAGTGATGGCAATAGTCCCTTGGACCTTCGGCCAAAGGACTAAAAATAGGGTAGGAAAAACATTTATTTTTTAAACATTTTATTGCGAGAATAAAAAGTGTAGGCAGACCTATTGTAATATTTTATTTTATTTATTATTTTTTAAAAACCATTTTAGCTAGCGCCATATATGATGCCATACAATGGAGTTTGTTAGAACTACGAAACCCAGACTATAATTATCACTTTGAGCCAGCATAACCTAGGCTGTTGTTATTCCTTCAAGTTTTGTGTTCGAAACCGGAATCTGTACACTTATGCGTGTTCTAACGATGTGACAAGTATATTTAATTAACAACATGTCTTCGATGCGCTTAGTGGACAACCAGACAACGATCACGAAACGGTTTACGCATTTGGGGGGCCCTGAGGTACAGATTCCTTATGTATAGTGGCACTACCACATGAAATGTCTACGCAAAATCAGAGAAAACGTACTGAAGAGTTTTTGAAAAAATAGGCAAAATGTGAAAATTTAGCAGTTTCGGGAGCCTTGGGAGGGCCCTATGGGGCCTTTGGATTGATTCAATCAAATACAGATTTCTTGTGCATAGTGGCAATACCCTAAGATACATCTATACAAAATTAGAGAAAAAGTTGCTGAACGGTTTCTGACATATATGGCAGAATGGTGGATGGTGTAGTGTTGGCATAAGTCGGCCCAAAGGACTAATAATTCTACGATAATGCTAATATAAATTAATATAACAATTTTATATATTAAATGGTCAATTAAAATGTTAAGATATCGATAAATAATATGAATACAAATTACAGAATATATTAATGATTAAATTACGAGGGAGCATTCTGGAATAACGGCTGTACCTTTCTCGTGTCCATTGTCAAGCAGCTGTAGGGTGATGCTCTGTACGACAGGGACGATGATGATACTGCCGTCGTTTCGCCCACACACCAGCTTGGCGTAGGTCGGCACGTAGATGGTGGCCGTGATGGCGAGCTGTTTCTCTTCCTTTATGTTCTGGAGAAGACAGGGCAGATGGGATAACACGGGAAGATGGGGAGAGGGAGGAGAGGGGTAGAGGGAGAAACTGGGATGGGGGTGTGAAGATGAAAATGGATGGTGAAAGAGGGGAATAAAAGGGGAATAAATTGGGGAAGAATGGAGATAGATGTAAAGAGTAATGTAGGGAAGATAGAAGATGAAAAGGAAGAAGGTGGTGAACATTAAAAGAAAAGAGAAAGGAGCAAAGAGAGAAGATGTAGAGAAAAGGTTAGGAATGAGAAACAGATTTAGTATAGAGAGAGGGGGGCGGGGAGGGGGAGAAGGAGGGGGAGGGAGGAGGAGGGAGAGATGGAGAGACTGAAGTTGAGAGAGAGAGAGAGAGAGAGAGAGAGAGAGAGAGAGAGAGAGAGAGAGAGAGAGAGAGAGAGAGAGAGAGAGAGAGAGAACAAAGCTAGAGATGGAGGAGAGAGAAGATTGGGAGATAAACCATGAATGAGAGATAAAATTAAACGATTTACCGAATCCGACAAGACAGAAATGACTAACCATCTGATCAGTGATGCCCCCTGGTGGCGGTTGTGTTGCTTCCCATGTGTTTTGGAGAGTCACTGAGCACACGGGCTTGACAACTGTACGAGACAGGGGACTACGTCAGTGGCAACAACAGGCGTTAAAAATATTGATGCTTAGTTAAACAATATGGAATGAATAGATCCATAAAACTCATTCAACAACTAAATCTTAAAACATGAAAGTTCAGTAGTTCATCTGGTGAATAATGTGAATTTTTTTAGTCTCCTCCAGAAAGACCTGGGCAAAAATACAGAACAAATCCTGTTTAGTGTTTCCTTGATCATGTCACGTAAGATTCATCATCCATGCAATGACATAAGTATACAACTAGTGTTTTGAGGAAAATACTATGACATGGCACAATGGGAAGATGTTGTTTACATAATTGTTTAATACAGTACAAACATCACAATTGTTCAGAGTTACATTCAAATAAGAAATACTGTCAATAATTATAAAAACAGTCTGTTCTCTGTTTGTTTGTGCACCCACATCTCCGTCAGTTTTGCATGTATTGGGCTGAAATTTTGCATGTGATCTACCGGGCCCATTGAGATGGTTAGTAGATTTAGACATTTTCGAAATTCGTCCGGGGGGTGGAGAACTTGGGGGCTCAATATTTTAAAAGGCTGTATGTGGAGTTCCACCCGTGGAATTTAATGTTTTTCTATATCATCGCAAAGATAATTATGCCATCTGCAAATAAGTTGTTGGATGTATGCAGAAATTTTAAATAGTTATTGACGTTTGAAAATCCTCAGCACTTAACATGCACCAGGTCTACCTGTCGCTGGTCACGTCCACACACTTACAAGTAGCGCCCTCTTTCACATTTCATATATTTCCTACAGATGGAGCTATGTGTCATTTAGCGTCGAAATTATCGTCCGTTAAGTTAGTATATTATAAGTGTCAAAAGTTATATTGGATACCTAAAAATACGACATATCTTCAATATTATAAAACAGTTCGTTCTCTGTTTGTTTGTGCACGCACATCTCCGTTAGTTTTGCATGTATCGGGCTGAAATTTCAACCCAGCATCTGCCCTCTGCCTGTTGCTGGTTACGTCAGTTAGACGGGTGAGCGTGTGCGATTTCTAGCAAAAGGTTGTCCTAACAACTAGGCCAGTGACCAGTTACAATATATTAATGCAGGTAGGCTGGGAAGAATTGGGATGGGTTTGGGGTGTCTGGTACATATGACTGCCTTTTTTCCCTGGGCAACGGCGGGTAACTCAGGTAGTTATTGGATAATTAAATAGACAGTAAAATATGAATGAATCAATAACTAGACTAACACACAACTAGTAAGCAAATAATAAATATGGTAATAATAGGAATAAAATGGATGTGTGACGTAAAACTAAACATTAAAATAAATAAATAGTAATAAATACAATCACGACAGATGGCCCCAAATCGCCCTAATATGACTCGACTACGGTGGAGCGTGACCTCTGACCTGGCAGTTTGTCGACGCTTTCTTGCCGAGCGAGTTTCATCTTCGTGTCCTGGATGGTGGGAATCGTCCAGATGACCACACGACCCTCTGAGTCCCCCCGGAGTAGTAAGCGGGATTCCTGTTGCCGCACCCCCAGGAAGTAGGTCATGGTGGGGCAACACTCCAGGATCTATGAACAAATGGTGCACGTAAATTTGCATTTTTCTTTGAATCACAACATCTAAAGGGTGATTGCATAAGTTTGCAAAGCACAAAAAACGTACAATATTACATATGGGTGGGTATGGCGTATCGCGGGGAAAATACATTCCCAGTGGTGCCATTTGTTGAGTGGAACATGTATTAATGCACATTGATGTTAATGTGGATATCAGAAGCAGGCAGTGAGATGGTGATAGGCTGTGGTTTTGGAAGCCATTTTGGATTGGAAAGGAAGGAAATACCTCTGTCTTAAGACTTAGAGAGCCAAACGTCTCGATCTACTAAAACCCATGTGGGTGCTGCATTAGCCACTGCCAAAGCACTTGCTCTGATAATGGAGTAAGAGCCATGGGCACCTTCTAGGCAGGCGCTATGTAAGATCACATACTATTGTTTCATCAGAGTTAAAGTGTGTGCACGCTGCTAAAGGCATGGTGCAGGGGTTTCTATTGGGATTGTGGGGTGGCACATTTCTATCTGTTTACATATCTGCGACATTGACAATGCCACTGAAACATAACGACACCTACCATCTGAGTCTGTACGTCAAGCACCATGTACGCCTTGGGTCCCATCTGATATGGGTGTCTCGGGTCTCCAGGGTTACATGTAGAGTTATTGTCCGTGCTTAAATTGTGAGAAACAAAACAGATGGTCAACGTTATTACAATGAACAGATGCTGGAAAGAAATTGGAGGTTGGGTAAAACAATTTGCATATAAAAAGTTTACCAAATGGCTGGGTGATGTACCTGGTTGTGATGTTGCAACATACAATACATGTGCATCATGTGAAATGTATTTCTTTATGGCTTATTCATGATTCTGGATGGCTTCAACTTTAAGTATATACAAATGCTGCCTCATCACACACAAATATCGTATCTATGAATCGTTTGTCAAAAGACCACCAAATATCCCTGAGATTGAAACATGGTAGAAGTAACAATGTCAATTTAAAATTTGCTAGACAACATAAAATACTAAAGAATGTTTTATAATATTTTAACTTTCTTGATAATCATAGTTAATAAAAACAACAGATGGTATAAAAATAGTGTAAACAGAGAAGAATTTCAGAGGAAAAGTAGGACAATGCTACAACTTAGACTTGTTGAATATAAAAGGAATATTTATCATCCTGTAATATGAATCAAAATGCAATGACTATTATATTAATGTAAATGAAGGTCAAGAAAGGCCAAGATGCTGTAGTAACAGATGAATTCAAATAAACCTGAAAACACAATTACAGCAATTTTCTGTAGTTATGATGCAGAGTAAAACTAGCAATATAGTAGAACTTCCCAGCATTTATTCTGTAAAATATTGTATGATTATAGGATTGAAACCTTATATTATTGAAGCATACTCAAATGTGCAGACATGAGACAATTTTAATTTTGTGTTGATATATTCACTGACATGTGAGATGAAATATGAGGTCGATGCACAAGTAGAATCAACCTCTGTTTGCAGGTTCATTGATATTACACAAAACAACACTGTATTCCAGTTGTCTACCTCCATTCACAGTAACTTCACATTCCGATGTAGTTTTGGCAATTGTAAAACACCAACAAATATACATCAAACATCCACAATTTTCACACCACAACAATTCAGAAATCCACAACTCAACAGTTCAAACAAGTAATTTGCTCATCTTTAACTGCAGGACGTCCGTCCGACAAACATTTACACCATAGACAGCCACAATATACGACAACCAAACAAGACCAGTGAATCAACAATAGTAGTAATTAAAGTCACGTTACATCATTGGCAAGTCACATGACAGCTAAGCTGCGTTAAACTTGCAAGACGCTAGCTAAACCATCTGGTTATCTTGTTTACTTTCCTCTGCAAAGAAATCTTGAATCTTGGCAACCTAAATCAACATGATAAAATCGCGGCAACCCATGTGAAGACAAAGGGTATTCTAACAATGTCATTCAGAACTTCCAGAGAACATTATGTAACATATATATATACATATATATATATACAGAAGAGCATGCTGACAATAACATGAAGCTGTAAAACTCAAAACGATAATAAAATGGAGAATAAAATAAAAAATACAATGAATCAGTGCAGAGCAGTCACCCGGTGGCTATCTTACCTGTATACCGCCCTTCCTCTAAGCAAACTTGAACAAAAGGGCAGGCACAAGATGAGTGTCTGTTAAGTAAATGAATTGACTAAAACATACGGTGCTGCCAGGCGGAAATAAGCGGCTACATGAACAGGTGTCTATGTGAAATATTCGTGCTACTCGGGTGCCTGTCTAGAAGTAGTAATCTAGTCGGAGGTGTAGCCATGCAACATTCCCGCGCTTTGGGCCCATCTTAGTTGATGCTGATGTCAAACATTTCAGATGAGTGTGTCATCTCAGACAGTCAGTGAAGCGACATACATCCAGACGTTTCCCACCCAGACAGTCCCCCAATGAAGAGAAAAGGCAAACAAACCCCCTTTTGATATTAGGAGATGTATATTATCATCTTTATTTGGACTCCAAATCAACAATCATTACATCAATGTTACATAATGAAAAAATTACAATATTCAGCAGAAGAAACAATTATATAGTGTGAGCTATAAAATATTACTACATAATCTGTCTTACATACTGGCCCACAGTGGACCTAGGTAGGCATAAACAAATGTCAATATATTTGCAACAGAATTTAGTTAATAATTTAATCTATTTTTGATATAATTAATAAACATCCACCTGTTTGTTTTTGTAGGGTGCAAGCTTCAAAGGAGGGAAATGTTGTATGCTTGTCATCTCATACCTCTGACAAGCAAAGAAATGTACCAATTGACTCAATGATACCCCGTTATGATGCCAATGTCCAGGAGACCAGTGAACATTAAATGAGGCCATTTGACAGTCCAGGTCAATCTTAAATCTTTTTCTCATATTTCAGGGTCAATTTGGAGTTTCTTCTTTGAAACACTTCAGCAGCTTTCAGTTGTTTTTATCAGATTGACTTCCTCTAGTCAATCTGGCAAAGACAACTAAAAGTTGCCGAAATGCAACAAATAAGATAGGGATAATTGTGAAATAAATATTGTGAAATCTGCAGAAAGGTAACTATAATATTACTGAAACCCTCGGTGTATTAATATCTTGTAAATATATGTTCTGTCAGCCCCCAATATGGATATATTTATTCTGTTCAACTCTGCTAGCACTGTAACAAATTATATCACTCACGGTCAGATAATATTGGAAACTAAATATAAACAATTACTTTTCCTGTAAATCAGCTATCTGAATTTCAGTAACAATTGTGCTTATTTAACATAATGATTCACTAGGCGAAAATGTTCAGCAAGCTGCAAGAATCTGAGTTAAAGAAGCATTTTTTTGTTTGATTTACCATATTTTTGCTTTAAAATAATTGCGAAACAAAGAACTACAAACTAAACAATATAATAAACACTAGCTGCTGGAGAACCTTTTAAAATGGGAATGGAACAAGAAGGATAAAATTATTAAATGTGTAGAGAGCTACTACGTACTACCTACAGCTACAAAAGATACCTGGACCTTGGCTAACTGTCTCTAAGATGGTCATCTGCATCGTATAGGACACTTACTTTGTTGGTAGTTTGTAGAGGTATCCCTTGCCATCATTGCTCCATACTACAACGCGGTCGATCCCAATGAACTCTCCCCCAGACCACCGCTCCCCGCGACGACTCGACTCAGAGCATAGCAGCGAGAAATCACCCGCGTCATAGATCTGTACAACATACATCAGCGGCACTCATCACTGGAGTGACTGAATGTATGTACGTACATAAGCATGTATGAAGGAACAGAGAGGTGATGGTGATTCAAAGATAAAAACAGAAGGGTGATGAAGTGAGACAGAGGATGACATAGGGAAAGGGAGGGAGGAAGGGAGGGAGGGGGGAGGGACAGGGAATAGGTTGGGAAGGAAAAGGGAGGGAGACAAGGAGGGACGGAAAGAGAGGGAGAGAGGGGTGAGAGGGATGGAGGGAATGAGAGAGGGAGAAATAAAAGGAGTGAGAGAGGGAGAGAGAGATGGTCAGGGAAGGATGGAGGGAGAGAGTGTGTGACAGGTGGAAAGAGAGGGGAAAGGAGAGATTGAGGTGCAAAAGCAGAAGGAGACATAGAACATGCTAAAAACCCATTTCGGGAGAGTAGAACAAAATAGATGCATTATGTGTTATGCATGGGACGTCTTAATCAAAAAATGATAACGACATCATTAACTCCTCATTAAGACAACAGTCTAGATTCTCGAAAATCAAGACATTAAGTATTGACTCCACTATTATGCTAATATCTGTGTTGTGTGGTATGCAGTGAGCTATCTACAATAAGTGAAAACTGGCTAAACAGGGTCATATAAACTACACCCCATGGTAGATGAACTACACATGTACTCTACGTAAACTGGGCTGTAAACTATACCCTCATCCTCATGATAGATGCCCTGTATAGTGCATGTACTCTGTGTACACAGGATTACAAACTACACTCTCGTAGTGCATGTATGTGCATGTACTATTTAATCCATGGCTAGCCAGTCATCGATCTGTACAACATACATCAGCGGCTCTCATCATTGGAGGTGTGTGTGCATGTGTGTGCGTGTGTGTGATTGTGGTGTGTGTCAGAGAGGGAGAGAGAGGGAGTGGGAGAGGGAGAGAGAGAAGGAGAGGGAGAGGGAGAGGGAGAGAGGGAGCGGGAGAGGGAGAGAGAGAAGGAGAGACAGAGGGAGAGGGAGTGGGAGTGGGAGAGGCAGGGAGTGGGAGAGAGAGGGAGTGGGAGAGAGAGAGGGAGTGGGAGTGGTAGAGGGAGAGAAAGAGGGAGTGGGAGAGAGAGAGGGAGAGTGGGAGAGAGGGAGACAGAGAGAGAGAGAGAGAGAGAGAGAGAGGGAGAGAGAGAGAGAGAGGGGAGAGGGAGAGGGAGAGAGAGAGAGAGAGAGAGAGAGAGAGAGAGAGGGAGTGGGAGAGGGACTGGGAGAGGGAGAGAGAGAGAGGGAGGGAGTGGGAGAGAGAGAGGGAGTGGGACTGGGAGAGGGAGTGGGAGAGGGAGTGGGAAAGGGAGAGGGAGGGAGTGGGAGAGGGAGAGAGAGAGGGAGAGGGGAGAGAAAAGGGAGGGCACGTGAGAGGGAGAGTGACAGGGACAATAAGGAGGGAGGAGGCAGACAGACAGGCAGGATGGAAACAGAGACAGAGGAAAGGAAATATTGAGATGTGCAGGCAGAAGAACACAGAGAACACATTAGAAGCCAAGATAGAGAGGGCAGAACAGAACAGTCACATTCTGTGAACATTACATATAGGACAACATCTGCACCATAAACTATTGGCTCTCCTGATGGAGAAAACACACTCAATCCTTGAAAATCAACCACCCATCAAAACATTAGGTATTGTCACGCATAAACTCAACTGCAATCAAACATGCCATATATGCAACGCAACATAAGTGAGTTGATTACTGACACCACTATTATGCTAATATCTACCCTACATTGTTGTGTGTGATGCAGTGAACTACCTATAAGTGAAAACTATGTAAACAGGGTTATAACCTACACCCTCATGCACCATATAGTGCATGTAGTCTACATAAACTGGGTTGCAAACTATACCCTCATCCTCATGATAGATGTACACAGGGTTAAAACTACACTCTCGTGGTGCATGTATGAGCAGGTACTATTTAATCCATAGCTAGCCAGAGGATCATTTCAGAAGGCAACAAGCCAAGCTAACGTATGCATGCAGCATGCCATGACCCACCACCACCATTTTCACTGCTAGTTACAATGTTACGCTCGATTACAATCACAACATTGTAACTGCACTCAATTGTAAATGATTACACTATAGTTAGTTGTAATTTACTACACACGATATCAAAGTACTGGTTGAAGAACTCGTTGATTAGCAAGGCTAATGTGAGACTACCTTTGTGTTGACCAAATTAGGGTTGGTCCCAATTTCAGTGAAAGTTACCCATGATTTAACAAATATAGCCACATGATTGTGAAGCAATGGCCAATCAATGACTGACAGTAAGTACATCCACAGTGACCTTTCATCAAAGCTCAAAATGGGAGTGGTGCGAGTCAATATCTAGGTCGCGGTGCTAGTCTAAATGCTGTTTTGTTGTGTGATCCAGTCGAGAACACATCATTCATGTCAACCGGCCATAACACTTTGAATGTTCTGTGTTTGTAAACATTTGCCTGAAAGTGACACTACTGGTATCTCTGTTACAGTGCAGCTACAGTTTACACTAGGAGTGGGTGAGATTAAATTTGCCACAAGCGAGTGGGAAGAGTGTGTGAATCGTGTACTATGTCAAAAGGACACTGTGCTAACTTGCCATGTTTTTCAGTAAAGCCCCTCACCTTCCGTTCCTTCAAACAACCAAACTCCCACGGTCCACATATGCACTGCCCTGATGCAATAAACTTAGTCCACTCTAAAGGTGAACTTCCACAAGTCCAAACATACACCGACTTCCCGAATCTCCCATAGGCTGTTTTTTATTCAAATCTGGAAAAATTAGCCCAGAACTTAGAGGTAAAAATGTTTACTTCCAGATTCTGCTACATTAAAAAATCTGGGAAAATTATCTCTCAAATAAAACCCAAAGAGCACCTCTAGACAGTTCCTCGGCATTACTTAGTTGATTTCTTGTTTGTTCCTGCTTGTAGAATCTTTTGATTCGCAGGCTGGCCCAACAATATGCACTGAAGTCATCCAAGTGCTCAGTTCCATGTGGAATTCTTTAGGATTAGGATAAAAAGACTAGCTTCATTATCTTTCTGGCATTGTTGGATATTTAGAATAGCTTATTTGTTTTGGTACTGTTGACAAGTTGAATGCAGCATGACTGCTGCTTGATAATACATACTTCTTTAGTATAGCTAATATAGTATTCTTCTACGGTGCCTATGTTCTCGGGTAATGACTGCATTTTCGGATTTAGTTAAGAAAATGGTATATACTAATGGTATGTCAACAGAGAATTAGTAATGTTACTGAACAAACAAAGCCTGCAATCACTAATTACACTGCAAACACTAACAAGATGACTACTAAGGTGTCGTGGAATTTGGACTAGGAAATGGCGATGGGCCTGATTTCATTAAGGCACATGCACGGAGTAAAATGAGGGTTGGAGTATCGAAATTATTTACGTAGGACACAAATTTATGAATTGGATGATACAAATAAGTTTTCTGTTCAGGCTGAATTATGATTCAATGTACAGTGAGAAAATGACAAACTCCTAAAGCAGATCCTTAAATGAATCAACATTCCGGTTTCTTCAAAAGCGATATTTGACATGATTGCCTCTTGAGATATATTTGGAATGAATAACAATAAGTTTTTTTGAGTGGCAGTCATTTCAAAGGATACTATGGGAGATTCAAAGAATCACAGTATTTACAGTATTTCACTATGCATTGCTCAGAGTGGGCAGTGGGAGGGTGTTTGCATAATCCGATAGCGGCTGCTGCCGTTTGCAAACATTGCCTAGTGAAATGATCTACACAGGCACCAAGCAAAATTACTGTTGATGTCACGTTGCCATGGAGACGTGCGCACTACCATCATGCCATGGCGAACGAGACATCGATACTTACAACTTCGTTGGCGTCAGTGTTTTTGACGGCATCAAAGTAGTCAGTGCTATAGATCTAAAAACCACGTACGAGCACATATCTTCTGAATAATGCACAAAATGCAACAGAATATATGACTAACTATGATTAGCCAGATGTCTTAGAAGTGCTGCATTTCTGCGTAAGCTTAAAATACAACTAATTTCACCCTGAGCATATTGCGGCAAAAACATTTTAGAAATGCACTATCTACGAGCACTAATCTGAAAGCATAAAACTGCATGAAATGGAAGATAATTAGACTTCTCCTTGCCCTGAAACGGAGGATCAGAAAGCATATGCACATTTACTCAACAGTTGGAGTGGGCCTGATACGTAAGGATTTTCCCCCTAATCAAGATTGATGTATTAAAAGGTATACAATCAAAAGGTGGTTGCAAATTATAACATCTAAATTATCAATAGGAGACCGCACAGCTAGTTGTAACAAAAACAGCACAATGCAATTGGGACTGTTAACTATAGATGTCACTGGGACCACAGATATTTCCAGCTTAAAATGTAACAATTGAATCCAATATGGTACCAACTGTAGCAGCTTAGAGGGTATATTATAACATAGATATATTTCACAACAGGGGCAAAACATAACAGAATTGTAAACAAAGTTTATAGCTCCAAATTGTCTTAGGTAGGAGACCGAGGCCAATTGTAACAAAACAATATATTTCAGGAGAGTGTTCCAGAAATTTACCCAATCAAAACTAAGTGAATATCAATGGTGCAGCAAATATCAGTTATATGTTGTGAGCAAATAACAAAATGCAAGGAAAAATCGCATGTGGTGAGTGAAACACCATCTCACCCATAACATGTGGTGAGTGAAACACCATCTCACCCATAACATGTGGTGAGTGAAACACCATCTCACCCATAACATGTGGTGAGTGAAACACCATCTCACCCATAACATGTGGTGAGTGAAACACCATCTCACCCATAACATGTGGTGAGTGAAACACCATCTCACCCATAACATGTGGTGAGTGAAACACCATCTCACCCATAACATGTGGTGAGTGAAACACCATCTCACCCATAACATGTGGTGAGTGAAACACCATCTCACCCATAACATGTGGTGAGTGAAACACCATCTCACCCATAACATGTGGTGAGTGAACACCATCTCACCCATAACATGTGGTGAGTGAAACACCATCTCACCCATAACATGTGGTGAGTGAAACACCATCTCACCCATAACATGTGGTGAGTGAAACACCATCTCACCCATAACATGTGGTGAGTGAAACACCATCTCACCCATAACATATGGTGAGTGAAACACCATCTCACCCATAACATGTGCGATTACTGAAAACACTGCTTGACTGCCTACGTATCAGCTAGAGAATACATTCATGACCACATCTACTAAAGAAAGAAGAGCACAGCAAAGGATATGTGCACACAAACACGTAAATTAATAACAAGTGACATCACAGGCAGAGTCTGTATTTTCATCAAAATGATAAAAATGTTGTGGTTTGCCAATGGATACACATGATATCACCAGTGAGAGTTTTAAAAATATTGATGAACATACTGCCTGCCACCTTGCAAGTTCATTTCCGTGAAAAGTTTTGTCTGTATTGCATCTGATACAACTTCCCCTTGTCTCCCCTACCATCTGTGTGAATACTGGACAACAGCAAATCACGTATTCCGTATGTCCTGTACAACATATTATAATATGTGTGAAATGACAACTTAGCAGGCAATTAAGTATTTCAGCATATGTTTGTGGTTGGTGTAGCCAACACATGGCGGCAACTACCAGCGTTTATGTGAGAAACTACCAGTCTTGCAGACCTATTTTCCACAATCGTGAGGACCTACTTCTCAAGAACAACCTCAAATACTAGTAAGGACCTCTGCATATACTAAAGGGTCCATACAGACTCATGGGTCAGTACTTTCAAGGAACCACCACAAGGGTGGATCCATTTGGGTCTACTTGGTTCTACTTGTGGCTACCTACCTGCCAGTACTTGGAGCAGACAATGAGCACAGTGCGTTGGTTGTAGGCACAGCAGTGGAGAGTCTGGGCATTCAAACAGCGCAGTTGCTTCGACTCATCCTCATAGATCGGTCTCGCAACCTATGTCAATAAGGTACTGACATCACATGACTGGTAATACATATTGGTGGTTGTTGGGGATAGTTTTACTAAATATTGCAATATTAATGTGATACCTGCATTACTACTGCAATACTATTGTGACAAAAGTGGGGAGCGGTGGTCACGTGGTAGAGTGCTGGACTGTCGATCGAGGGGACGGTGGTTCGATTCCACCTGTTGCTGTTTCGAAACTTGGGCAATTTTGTTTACCTCACACTGTCTTTCGGAAGAGACACTAAAAGCTGTTGCTCCCTTCTGTCTGGTGTCTATGCCAGGGGAAGTAAAAGATCCCACACAGGGGATAAATGTGTAACCTGTCGAGGACTTACAGAGTGGTGGTCTCTATCTCTAACCCACTGGATCTTGCTCCCAGCAGCCGGAGTTGCTTCCCGGTTGGGCGTGTGAGATGCCAAGCAGGCAGTGTAGAGAGTGTAATACAATGTATCATTGGACCGACTGGGTCCCTTAGGCTGTGTTCACACTGGTAATTTTAGTGGACGTGCGAACGGTTCGCGAACGATTCGCGTCCATACTGGTTCCGCTGCGTCGGGTACGCTCAGACCACCTCTTGATGTGTTCTCAGTGGACGCGAATGGTTCGCGCCCACTTTTCTCTGTAATGTGAACATGCTAGTGGGCGCATAAGGTTCGCTAATGACGCGCAATCTGCGTATTTTATTCTCTTGGACATTTTACTGCTAAACTCATACTTTATTTGTCTACCCATGATTGCATATATATAAATATTACAATAATTATTATTATTATTATATATATATATATATATACACATAAATTATCTCATATATTAATAATATCCATAGAGCAGTTTTATTTTATTTTAATAAATTAAATTATTTGACTGTTTTTATAATTATTATATTATATTAAGTTTATATTTTATATTTATGTGCTGATATATCATGTACATTTAATGTTTTACATTATTAGATTCTTGTACAGCGCTTTGAGCATTGACACTTGACCCGAACAAATGACATGCCATGAGTTAACTACATGTAATTGGGTCAGAACCGTTCGCGAACCAGACGCAGTGTGTACACGACGAACGGTCCGTGTCTGCTCAGTTGTTAGTAGTGTGAGCGCAACCCGACGCAAAGTCGAATGGATGCAAACGGTACGCTAGAATACGGTATGCGAACCGGACGCAGTGTGAACATGGCCATATATGAATGTACATTGTGATAAAACTTTACAGTATGATAAAGGAGGCGATCAACATCCACAGAGGGAAACTGCAATGTGTGCCAGGAGCTTCCACCAGTTCTTCTCCAGCTGGTATCACATGACATTGGTTATGTGACACACCTATAATTTCAGTCTGCTGAAGAAGACTGCAAAATGTGGTTGAAATATCCAGACTGTAAACCAAGTTTCTTGAGAGGTAAATACGCCTAACATCATTATCATGTTTACAGACTACAATCACCATGGTTATGCAATTCACAAGCAACCAACATTTTTATTAGTGTGCAAAGCCTTAACACCCCCCTTTGTATCATCTGTATGATCTAGATAAATATTGACAATTGTGATTGACACCTAACTTACCTGTCCTTCAGTGACTGATAGTGTCCACACCTTCACTGTCCCCGAGTTGGACATGGCAATGACCACGTCATCTGAAACACGTATGGAGAGACGATGTATGTTATTCATTCACAGATGTTTACATTTTCATGTACATTGTCGTTGAAAAATATGTAAGTCAAAAAATAACAATCAGAATAAAATCATTGTTTTCAATAAATCAACCAATCAATCATAAATTTATAACGCTCAGGTACAATATAATCAGTAAGAAATTACTACAAAATCTGCAACAAGTATGAATCAGTGAAGATTACAAGATAGAACGTATTATGATTATTTATCTAAATACTTTGGAGGCAGTATAGTGGTATCCCCTCCCAGGTGTCGCGGTCCACTCCCCTCTCTAGGATCACTCACTTCCTTGGTCCATTTACCTCTCATCTACCAATTACTGATGTATTAAAATAGAAAAAGGTAATTATTAGAGGTACTTACAAACTAATGTGTAATGAGTTTGCTTTTTTGTCAAAGAAAGACAAAAAAGTAGAATCGTGAGCCACTATACAGAGAGCGTCACCGAGGACACATACCTTCCCTCTTGATGGGTCTGAGGACACATACCTTCCCTCTTGATGGGTCTAAGGACACATACCTTCCCTCTTGATGGGTCTGAGGACACATACCTTCCCTCTTGATGGGTCTGAGGACACATACCTTCCCTCTTGATGGGTCTAAGGACACATACCTTCCCTCTTGATGGGTCTGAGGACACATACCTTCCCTCTTGATGGGTCTGAGGACACATACCTTCCCTCTTGATGGGTCTGAGGACACATACCTTCCCTCTTGATGGGTCTGAGGACACATACCTTCCCTCTTGATGGGTCTGAGGACACATACCTTCCCTCTTGATGGGTCTGAGGACACATACCTTCCCTCTTGATGGGTCTGAGGACACATACCTTCCCTCTTGATGGGTCTAAGGACACATACCTTCCCTCTTGATGGGTCTAAGGACACATACCTTCCCTCTTGATGGGTCTAAGGACACATACCTTCCCTCTTGATGGGTCTAAGGACACATACCTTCCCTCTTGATGGGTCTAAGGACACATACCTTCCCTCTTGATGGGTCTGAGGACACATACCTTCCCTCTTGATGGGTCTGAGGACACATACCTTCCCTCTTGATGGGTCTGAGGACACATACCTTCCCTCTTGATGGGTCTGAGGACACATACCTTCCCTCTTGATGGGTCTTGGTAACATACCTTCCCTCTTGATGGGTCTGAGGACACATACCTTCCCTATTGATGGGTCTGAGGACACATACCTTCCCTCTTGATGGGTCTAAGGACACATACCTTCCCTCTTGATGGCTCTGAGGACACATACCTTCCCTCTTGATGGGTCTGAGGACACATACCTTCCCTCTTGATGGGTCTGAGGACACATACCTTCCCTCTTGATGGGTCTGAGGACACATACCTTCCCTCTTGATGGGTCTGAGGACACATACCTTCCCTCTTGATGGGTCTGAGGACACATACCTTCCCTCTTGATGGGTCTGAGGACACATACCTTCCCTCTTGTTGGGTCTTGGTAACATACCTTCCTTCTTGATGGGTCTGAGGACACATACCTTCCCTCTTGATGGGTCTAAGGACACATACCTTCCCTCTTGATGGGTCTGAGGACACATACCTTCCCTCTTGATGGGTCTGAGGACACATACCTTCTCTCTTGATGGGTCTAAGGACACATACCTTCCCTCTTGATGGGTCCGTGGACACATACCTTCCCTCTTGATGGGTCTGAGGATACAGAGGGCACTGATCCAGTCGGCCTGCATACGAGAGGCGAGGGAGAAGACGATCTCGAGGGTGTGGGGGTGGATGATGTGGATGTCGGGGTAGTAGCCGTTGCACACCAGTCGCACGTCCTTACAGTACATCATCTGGTATGCCTGCAAGAGCAGATCAATAAATCAATCAATAAATCAATCAAAGTTCAATGATGCACCCATCTGCAGTTTGTGTCAATCACTGAGGGTACAAATAAAAAGTATGTTAAGATATGAAGGGTTTCAGGGCAAAATGCGACATATGCAGTGTGTGGATGTCTGTGGCATTGTGAGGCAGAGAAAGAGAGGGAGGGGGAAGGGACAAAGGGGAGGAGGGAGAGAAGGAGAAGAAGGGGAGAGGGGAAGAGGGGGTGAGAGGGGAAGAGGGGGGTGAGAGGGGAAGAGGGGGTTGAGAAGGGAAGAGGGGGGGTGAGAGGGGAAGAGGGGGTTGAGAGGGGAAGAGGGGGGTGAGAGGGGAAGAGGGGGGTGAGAGGGGAAGAGGGGGTGAGAGGGGGTGAGAGGGGAAGAGGAGAGAGACAGGGAGAGGAGTGATGGCGAGAGGGGTATGAGCGGGAGAGATACTGGGAGAGAGGGGAGACAGAGAAAGTGACAGAGGGGGGACATGAGAAAAGGTGGGAGAGAAATAGTGTAACAAATAGATCACCATTGGTAGGAAAATGGCAGTATATGCCAAAGTGCAGAAACAACTGTACCAAACTAATTTTTGCTGAGACTTTGAAACAGGAGGGATAGCCAGCAGGTAGTGAGACCAAGTACCAACTCAAATCTTGCCTGAAGTTTTTTCTGAAATTCAACAGACACTGCCACCCTGTCATAATGCACCATAATGCTGGACAGAACCTGGTTCCAAAAATATTCAACTTGCCCTCCCCCCGCGATCAATGGACTAGCTCACAGTGTTTCTGTAAAGCCGAGCAGAGGTCACAATACATGTCTTTTGTGAACTAACCTGAATTACTGGTACAACTCGGGTAGGGTGTCCATAAATCTACATGCACAAGTTATCATAAATAATCATTCAGTCGTGTGTCACATAGTTTTTGAATGACCTCCGTAAGTGTAAACACCAATTTATGTTGTCAGATTAATTATTCAACTGTTTTTCTACATGTCAAGTTAGTCAGAAACTGGGATTTACTTTCAAGTACTAAGTAACTCTCTTTTGCGTGGTTCATGTATACAACATACACTTTGTATAAAGTACTCGTGTTTTGTATTTTAACACATTGATACACTGAGAGAGACTTTAGTAAAATATTTACTTATGTACTTACTTACAAACCTTTATAACAAACACGTGTGTGAGACCATGTTTTACCTGCATGCTAGTGTGTGCAATCGACATCTTGGTGTGTTCAATACACCGGCCATCTGTTAGATCCCACAAACACATTTCTCTGAAAAAACATTGAAAGCACAGTATGTCAGCAAGTAGAAGATATCTAATAATATTAATCATAACTTATATTTATATATATAATATTGTTACAATGTGCACTGTGAATAATTATCATTTTCAAGTCAATCATGTACATCAAATTGTAATGGCTACATAGTAACCATATTAAACTTTTAAACTATTAGATGTATAAATAACAGTATATACACTTTGAGCAGTATCTATGGCCTATTCAATTTCTTGTGTTACTAATTTTAATGTTGTATAATTTGTTTTAATGTTTATTTTGTTAGCATTTCTTTTACATAAAATACTATTACGAATGTATGTAAAGCGCCTGAGAGTAATATTGATTGATTGTGTGCTATATAAATAATTATATTATTATTATTAAAGCAACTTGCAAACAGCTAAAAAGATTGTTCTAGACCTGTATATAAAAGTTATTTAATAAATATTCGACAACTATAGTTGTATTATCAGTCTAAGAACAGAATAAGCCTGGCTCCAACAGTTCACAAGTCGTAGTTTGCAACTGGGGTATTTGTAAATGTGAAACAGAAATCCAGCACTTCCAAGCAATTTGCCGACAACTGTCAGAGTTATATTTTAATGTATTATTAATTAAACTGCAAAAAATGAAAAAACTATGGTTCCTCTTTTTACATTTTCAGTAATTTGTTTCTCACGAATGTTACATTTGAATAAAACATGTTGCTTAAGTTCTGCTATGTGGATAAATAAAAAAAACAGTGCAACATTCTAAATCCAAAGAAATGAGCAAAGATGGCATAGTTTATGTTGTATTTTTCTGTACATGACCAAATTAATTCTTGATGACAATGGACAAGATGTTGAGAAAGTTCTACAGCTGTCTTACCCACTGTCTGATGAGCTGACCAGGTAGTTTTTGTCTGGCTGATTGCTGCCCATGGCCAGGCAAGTGATGGCGGCTGTGTGGCCAAACAACATTGTCCGTGGTTGCACCTACAATGCAACCATTTAATATACAATTCATGTCAATACAATGTTATTATATTAATCAAATAAAAAAAAAAAAAATGTCACTACAATTTTTAAAATATTTTTTTTAATATAAAAACATGAATCAATTTACCAATTCTATAAAGAAAAAAAATAATATAACAAATTGAGTAATTATAAATAATTTACCAGTAAAATATAAAATGTCAATTTGAAACTGTTCACTATTGTAAACATCTTCCTTGACAGGTTTTAAAAACAGTGTTTTGAAGCATTCTACAGGGTTTGCATTTCCAATATATGTTTTGGGATAGCGTCCCATAGTTTCGCACCCATGTACGCAAATATGTGTAATAGGTTGTAAAAAGGAAAAGTAAAAAGTAAAGGTAAGTTCTTATATAACACAGTATCCAGTCATTAGGACTGCTCAAAGTGCTTTACACATTACTCCCTGGCAGACCTGTTAATCGAACCCCATCTTGACTTCTCTGGGAAGCATTCAGCCACACTGTAATTAATGCACGAACGCTATTCGTACACAAAGTTCCACCACTGTCTACAGCCGGGAAGTGAACGAACTTGTCCAAGGTTCGACACGGTAGCACAGGATTCAAAACCGTGTTTTTTGCAACTGAGAGCCCGACGTTCTATCTACTGCACCACTGCACTGTACTTTTGAACACAAATGTATGAGCAGACACAGGTTTGATGATCGTGACCATGACATGTCACGTGTAGACACTCACCTGCCAGCTGGCATCAACATCCCACACACAGATCTGTCCGTCGTGGCACCCTGTGATCAGATGACTCTGATCGGGTGTCATGAGTAGACTTGAGATACAGTGTGTGGGGGCACGGTTCCCCCATATGACAAGGGGAACAAGAAGGTTACTGGAACCCATGTCCACTCTGCAACAGAACAGCTAGTTATTTTACTGGTCATCAAAATTAAAGAAATGGTCACCATCATCATGAATCTTGGGAACTCCAATAATGGCAGCGGTGCGTAAATACATTTGTTTATAATGTAATTTTTACATATATTGACAACTGGGACAAACTATTAATTGATTTGGTTTACATATTTTCAGTGATGTTGAGTACACATTTTCACATTGGGAACTTTTTAGAATAACATATTTTAAATTTTAGAATATGCAGTAGGCCCTATATCATTGAAAAGCATCTAGATGCACAAAATTGGGCAACTCTAGTACGCTCACTCAGGCCTAGCCTCGGCTCAGCCCCAGCTAAAAATAGACCAGGTGCCGGGGCAGGGCCACGTTTTTACACAAAAAATGTAAACATACGCACAAATCAAACATATGATTATACATCGCTATCCATCCCAATTACTACATTCACATGATTCAATACACTGATTAGGATAAAGTTAAAATTTGTGGACCAACTGTCAGCCAAAGTGGCAAAGGGACTTGAATTTTGACAGCGGCTCAGTCAATGACATTTGTCAACCGCGGACGTTGAAATCAGGAGATGTCCACGGGTCATATCGGCGAGATTCGCTAACTTGAAAGTATTGGCCGCTTACCTTGTTGTGTGCTAGCAGTATGCTTTAGTTATTACTGCTACATTAAATCCATAGTTGTACAGATGCATCGCAATCTCCCGCATCAAAATATTGTCATAATTTATAATTATCTCTACAATCGGATATCGGAAGCGCCAATTCTGAGGTAAAAGTGGTGAAAAGTAAACTCGACAATTGAATAACCGTTGTAACGCAAATGCGTCAGTCGAGTCGGTCGAACGGAACGACGAATGATATCAGATTGACCAATCAACTAACGCACAGGCGGATCCAGGGGAGGTCTGGGGGCACGTGCCCCCTAGAGTCCGGCGCGCAACATCTCTACTAGGCCTACACCATTTGGTTCGGCCGCAAGTGGGGGTTTTTGTGCCTCCTTCCCCCAAACTAACTTTCTGGATCCGCCCCTGTGCAATTTTTATATGGATATGCGTGGTATGAAAACGTCTTTCCCGGGGTTCAGGTCGCACAGAATATACAATGCCAGTGGTTAGACACTGATTTAGAACGTTAGTTGCATGTTGCATTACTTGTGTTCAGTCAACCAAGCCCAAGGCAGATATACTATATCACCCCACTGCCTAAACCGTCGCTTTGGTGCCGTCCACGCAGTCGCTTTGTAAGGTTTAATTCTCTCCTCTTCGTGTACTTAGCACAGGCCCTACTTGTCTTCCTTCCTTCCTTCAGCAGTTTGGGCGCTGCGCAATGGATGTAGAATACGGGAGTCTTAGCTCACAGTGTTGTCGCTCGCCAAGCCGTGTGTAACTTACCGTCGTGTTGTTGTTACTGTATTGTTCCCTCACGGCTAAGGTTCTGTTAGTTTGTCAATAAATTAGACAAACACCCGTTTCCAGATTCATCATGCATATTGAGTTTATTCGTCTATACTTCGGTAATTATAATTACCGAAATTTCGCAAGTTCTAAAATGTGGAGAACATTTTCGTAGTTCCCCGTGGAGAGCGTCAAACGTCCTCCCTTTTGTATAATAAGTGCCGCCCTCCTCGAAGTTCCAATATAGTCCCCTTTTAGACAAAACTAGCTTGGCGCTAGGCTAAGCTAGTCTAGGAAGCGCTTAATTTCAAGCTAGGATAAATCGAAACGCTTGGTAGCGCGCCAGTTGAAATTATGGCTCTACGCATACGTAGTTGTGTGTCGTCATACTGTGGGGACGGAGGTGGATCATGGCTGCATACATTTACGTAACTACATGCATCCGGAAAACTGTTAAATCCAGGACAAGGTTTCAATGTTGGTGAACTTCCGTCCTAGAAATTCGCTACCACCCCATTAGTCAAACACCGTGTACGCTATGCTGAGCGGACACGGTGTTTGGTTGTTGTCGGTTGTCCTCCCACTTAAAACAAACACTCTCGTACCATACCCGACCTAAGCTGACCCAGGATAATGGCATCCACCTGTTTGTCTTGTTGTAACTGTGAGTCTGGCGTTTAACAGAAGCTAAACGCCTACAACTTTCCTCTAATATGTAATAATTATCTAATTAACCACGGCGTTTCTTTACAGGTTGTCACCCGCACACATTTCCACAAAAAGTCCACACGCACACACCCGCACGCATGCAACGTTTAGGTCCCTAGACCCGCAGACAGTGGGTGCGATGAATGCTTACTCACTCCACCCGCTGAAGCAAAAGTGTTCCGCTTGAGAGGAGAGTTCAGTCCGAGGTCTCAAAGGGGTGCAGTTGGACTTTTTGGTTAGTTTCAAAGGGGGTACAGTTGGAGGTTTCAATGGGCCCGGGTGGCGTTGGAGGTTTTGATGAACTTCAATTAAAACCGGGGTTTAGTTGGAAGTCTTGGTGAGCATGCAGTTTTTGAGGTTTTTGGTGAACCTGCAGTCGCAAATAAAACTTGCACCCCTATACATAAATCAACCGTGCTACATGTTAGTAGGTCTATTTTATTGTGCACATTCATACATGCATTTTATGATACATCATATATATATATATATATATATAAAGGTAAGTTTTTTTTATAGAGCGCAGTGTCTAGTCCTTAGAACTGGCCAAAGCGTATTACCCTTTCCTAAGTTTACTCACTGGTAGACCTTTTCAATCGAACACCATCTCAACTTGTCTGGGAAGCATTCAACCACGATTTGCAACCCATCTATAGCCAGTGACGCGGGAACGAAATATTCATATTGGGGGGAGGGGGCTAACGGAGCTTCAGCACAACTAAAAAATTTTCGCCGCCGCATATCTTCACATCTTCCCTTACACTTGTGCTATCTCGGTTGGCTCGACTGTGACATCGGAAGACAGTAGGAGGGGGTCGGTGCTATTTAAAAATATATCTTTTTACGTCGCGCCGCTGCTGTCAATTTACCTTCTCCACCTTCTCTCTGCTGTCTCCGCTGAAATGATGACATCCAAAGACGGAGGGGGCGGGGGGCTTTCCAAAAAAATTTCTCCACCGCGCCGCCTATTATTGAGGGGGGGGGCAGAAAACAACATGTCTACCCTCCAATTGCACACACCTTTCACAGTCAACAAAATACACATTAATCGTCTTATCAAATTTACATTTCCACCCGCCATCGACACTCGCCCCAAAAACAAACATTGACGCTCACATTTAATGGGGGGGGGGGCAGAACCATATGTCTGCCCCAAAAATAAATGCCAGGAGGCAGCTGCCCCTTTGCCCCCCCCCCCCATTCCCGGGTCTATGTCTATAGCCCTAGCGACCATCAGCCAATCATAATGTGCCAACCGTGCAACGTTGGCGTAACGTTGGCAATTTTGGTTGGCCCGACGGTACTTTAAAACATTTTTGGCTAGCTCGTTGGCTAAACGTTGCCACAAGTTCTAGTTCTAGTTGTTTTCACCACTCGGCAACGTTCTATTCACTGACTAGGCTTGGTTAGAATTGTATGGTCTTATGATGTCTTATTCAACTAGTCAGCAGTAGTATAGAAGGACTTGACAATACGTAAATACGCAGGTGCATGTTGATTTTAGCTGACGTAAGGACATTTTCTAAGATGTACTTCCATTTCCTGTCACGTGACTTGAGAAAAAACGACGATGAGATGCATGTGTTCCTATGTTTATATCACGTGACCTTCCCTTAGTGGAAAGAAATGCACCTGTAGCACCATCTAGCGACTCGGGTGGGTAGAACGGGTGGGCAAGTGACGGAGGGGTGCGCGTGTGTGTGTATGAATGCGCGTGTATGAAATAACGAACGAAACACCAAAGTATACGTGTGCACACGAATTTTATTGACTAAATATACAAGCGTAATGAGTATATGAAACCGTGTTTTAGTAACCGCAAGTGTGATGATGATGACACGACTTACGGGTGACTGAACACCACGCCAGCGGCCGTGAGCTTACGGGTCATGACGACCACGCCAGTGGCTCGTGTTATATGACTTACGGGTGACTGAACACCGCGCCAGAGGTCGTGAGCTTACGGGTGTGTGACCACCGCTTCATAGGTGATGATGGTGATACCTGCTGTCCGCTAATGAAACACGGTATGTAGCGAAACGCATGTATCTTAGTTCAATAGTTTAAGCCAGTCGAACACACGACAATCGTTTGCTACCAAATCAGTGCCGAAACCTTTCGCGAATTCCTTCATAGGAAGTCCACGACAACGAAACATGAGATAAGCAACTCAGTATTGTCCGCAAACGTTAGATACGGGACTCTGAAGTCTCTTTGAATTATGAGTCCATTCTACACAATGTTTATCCATAAATCGTCGGAATTCGACGTGTCGTGGCGGTAAGCCGTACGAGCAGAAGTATTCGCCTTGTCCATTATCGTCCACGTACAGTGCTATCCAATGTTCTCCCGGTTTCGTCCTGTTGTGCGTGTTGCAGACGAAGGCGACCGGATAAGCGTCTATCGTCTGGGTGAGGAGTATGTCTTTGGGTACGACCTTATGAACGATGTCCTTGGTGTGTGTATCCCGGAAGAGTAGACGGGCGATCTGCAGGGTTTCCATCAATGATCGAAGATGACGTTGCGATTCTTATCGATCTCCAGGACGGACTCGAACTCGGCGTAGACGACGATGTCCACAGTGGTCGGCAGTGCTTCGCAGAAATTAAGCTCCATGCGCAGGTTGCTCTTTTCTACCAGATGGAAGGAGCAGTCGTCGCATCCGTCAGGAGTGAGATCCAAGCCGAAGAAGGTGTAGCCGTGACGGAAGTCCTTGAGAGTCAAGCCGTTTCCTTCGTCCTGTCACACCTTACCCGTCGAGGTGAACAGGCTGTGATAGGACCTGATGAAGAGGTTGCTGTCGAATCTGGGCTGGAAAGGTTTGGTGGGTATCTGTCGTCCGTCCGCGTACACGGCGAAGAAGTTGATGTGGTTGTTTTTGGCGATGAACGGGTTTTTTTCGAAGCTTCCGTTGAAGACGTCGTTATCGATGCAGCACACCACGAGACGTTTTGGAAGAGCACCAAGAAAGAGATTCTCGTGCGTGTACGAGCGGGTACCTGCGGGAATGGAGAAGATCTTGCAGTGGACGGGTCGCATCGGGTACTTGGCTGTGCTTTTTTCGAGTGTCTTGATGTGAGCCATCTGCACGGACGGATTGAGGGTGACCTTCTTGACGAAGACCGCAGCGTTGACGATATTTATCTTGTAGGCGGTGTTGCCTCCACCGGCCATGAGCGCGAAGGCGTCCTTGCTGCGTACCATACATATCTTCATGTCGACGTCTTTGAGGAGGAATTTATCCTGGAGGAAGAAGTCCGCGTGGATACGACCCATCATGTCGACCACGTGACTCCCAACCGTACTGGCGCGTCTGGTGACGAACCCCACGTTGCTCGCATCTCCGGCGACTATTTCGACGGATTCCATACGATTACTCGTGTCCTTGCAGCACAACTGACTGGTCAGATGCGACTCCTTGGCGTCGTTGCCGTAACTCAGCAGCGTCTCTATGTAGGCGCGGTACGGGTACGTGTTGGTCGTAGGGGTGACGAGCGTTCCGTTCAGGTAGACGTCGACCTGGCTGAAAAGGGAATGGAGCCAGCTATTGACTGGACCGACGGGTTCGGCGACATCGAGGTCGCTTCCGTCGGCGTTGGTTATCTTCGCTTGAATGTGTAGCATCGTGGCGGCGACATCCGTGTAATCGTCTCCGGAACCGGGTATAAGGAATTCTATCGAACCACCCGAGTCGAGTGACGACATGGGTTGATGTTCCACCACGTGACTATCGATGATACTGGTCTGAGTCGGAGGCACGGTGAATAGATCTAGTTCGCTCTTGACTCCCTCACACGATTGTTTATGAACGAACGCCATCGTCGTCGAATATGTCGGGCTCGCGTGTCCTTTGGAGAGAGGGGCGGTGGCGGCGGCGGCGGCGGCGTGTCTTGATCGTCGTCCGTCTTCCGGTTGTACTGACTCGATTGGCAGGGTACGCGCGTCTTATATTCCTCGGCTTACGCGCTTGTACACCAGCAGGGGACATGAGTTGACTCATCATCTCCCTACCGGCGGTCGTAACGCGACGTTTGGCGGACGTTTTGATGTTCTCCCCCGACAGGACGTCGTTGGCTATGCGCGCGCCGGTCGACACCGCTCTCTTTCCCAACGCCACGGCACCTCTCTTGACGAGGGGCATGATGGTACGCAGTAGACCTCCGAATAGACTTCCTAGACCATGTCCTCGTTGGTAGCGGGCACCTGTAAAATAGGGAAGCGCGCCTCCCGCTTGTCGAGCGTAGTAGACGTTGTATTTCATCACCTAGAACAGTGCCGTCCGTCGTCGTCGGAAATGAAGTGTCGTCGTCAGTTTTCCGCGTTCGAATGGCACGTACCGACCGGTATCGTCTCTTATATCGATCTCGATCGTGTCGAAGTCTTTGCACAGGACGGGTATGTACTGTATCTTTTGAAAGGTCATCGTCACGGTGTCGCTTTGTTTACCTCTCACCGGAACTATAGGCAGCAGCGGAACGTGGCTGTCGCCAACGATTCGAGGTTCGATAACGCTCGTGTAGACGTAGAGCGACTCGAAACCCCGCATCATATCCACCACGTAGTCGGCTTCGATCAACGTTTCCTTCCTGTTCTTCGACATATCTCCTAATAGCATGGTGTCATCGAAGCCTAGAATGGTCTTCAACATATCACCGGTCAATATGGCGTTCGACACCATCAGCACTGTAATCTTGTGCGTGATGAGGCTGTAGTATAGGCGCACGACATTATCCGGTAGCACACGTGCTAGAGCTCTGTTTATCGCTTTGACGAGATTCTGTGGTCCGTGATAATACCTACCCTCGATCTTGGTTTTCGTCGTACTGACTTCCTGCTCGTCATCTTCATCGTCATTTCTTAGTCGTATACCGAACCACGTGTCACTCTCTCTCTCACGTTGTACCAACTATGGGGATAGATTACCTCCGACAGACCACACTCCCACTGACCCGACAAGTTGACACGTTGCGGTAGCGTCGTGATGTAGTGGGTCAACGTGTTGTCGGGATGCGTGTGCATGGAAGCGTTGCTAGGTAGCGTCAGGTAGAAATCACTGCTGGCGGTCATCTTGTTGTTGTTGTCGCAACGTCGGACTGGGTAGCAGGTAACCCAACGAACTACTCAAAAGGGCCGTCCACAGAGTCAGATTCTCGTGACCGACGGATAGATATAGATACTGATCAATATGACACTGTACAAGACAATAACCTGACACACAAAAACGATCTCCTCTTTGGGACACGCGGTGCCGAAGATGTGCCACGGAGTCCTCTGTGACGGCGGTGCGTCAACTTTGTCTTCTTCGACAACTGTTGTCGTCTCGTCCGTCATGTGTGGATGAATGACATCTCGTCGAACATGTGACTAGTCTTTATAGTCCGACGAGACCTTTGGCATCGATCCAGCTGTTGAATTTCGAAGGGTATCCAAACCATTTCACCAACACCTCCCTTCGCCTCCCTACCTTACGTCTCTGCACTATCGATTCCACGCGGTACAGTTTATCGATCGGAACCGTCACCTTCTGCAACTCCGGTTCGTAGAAGGTGCCGTCCAGTATCTCTCCGAGATCGTCCGTCAGACGATAGACGGGCGGATCGGACGGATGCACCTCGCGTATCGTGAATATTTCCTCTGTCCAATTCGCCATGTACCCTTTGTCGAATCGTCTCTTGACCTTGCTGATACGTACGCGATCCGCCACGTGGTACTTGGGCACGCCCTTACCGTGATGACCACCGTACAAGCTCTGCCACACCTCTTCCTGATTAGTGTCATCCACCTGCGACGGAGCCATCCCGATGCTGCGGTGGGGTGTGTCGTTGTACGTCCTCACCAGATCCGGAAGGATATCGATGTATCGCCACGTTTCCTTGTGTGTCAGGTATCGCCACATGCGCGTCTTTAGCGTGCGATTGAAGCGTTCCACGACGCTCGCCTTGGTCTCCTCGTTGAACGTGGAGAAGTGTTGGATACCGTGCTTGTCCAATACATTCCGAACGGTACGGTTAAAGAATTCCAGACCTCTATCGGTCTGCAACAACAGCGGCCGAACACCGTCGTCGGTGAAGAGTCCGTCCAGTGCCTTCGCCATCACCGTAGCCGACTTGTTCTTCAGAGGAACGCATCGGGCGACTTTCGAGAAGACGTCGATCACCGTGAGTAGGAACGTCATACCATCGTTTTTTTTCTTCAGACTGGACACGTCGACGAGAGCGGCTTGCCACTGTTGATTCCGACCTCCGACGAGCACGCGTCGCTTCTTGAAATGAACTCTGACCGGTTTGTGTAGAGTGTAGGCGTTCTGTTCCGATAGCCATTGTTCGACGATCTTTCTCGGTACACGCTCTATAGGTCGCAAGTCGACTCGTCGCAAAGACGCGAGACCCCCGTAACTCCCTACCTTAGCAGGATCGAAGTAGACTTCCTGGAGCTTTTTCCTCTGAGCTGCCATAGCCGTATCAGATAGTCGACGGTGATCCCGGTCACGACGTGAAGCGTGGCGTAAGCGATACCGATAAACAGACGAGTGCCCCACGTCATCATGTGTCGTCGTATTTAAAGACTCTCCCATGATGTCTTCTTCTTCTTCTTACGTCCTTCCTGCGGTGGTGTGGGGAATGGGGTAGAAGACGAGTCCATCCGTTGACGACGCGTGAGGGGTGTCCACTGCAGGGTTCGTCGCGCTCTACCGAGCGATCGTGCAGCCGCTACCGCGCTCTTTTTTTGCGACTGCTGAATGTGTCGTTTCCTGTCCTGGTTACCCACCAACTCCATCGGTACGGTCGAGTCACCGAGTTGACGCGCAAACGTCTGCCATCCCGTCGGATTGCCGGTGGTCTTGCGCTTGCGTAGGACATCGTTTACGAGATCAACCATGTTACTTCCGCGTACCGCTGCTCCTCTGTACATGAGCTCTCCGCGTGCGTTCCACGTGACGTCTCCTCCTTTGAGACGTTCCATCAGTTGTGTGGCTTTGCCTCGAAGGGCTTTTGGAACACTGTTGACGACTTCTGCTTCTATACCTACCGCCCCCGCCGGAGGCGGGGGCGGCGGGACAATTACCGCCGCCGCCGCCGCCGCCGCCGCCGCCGCCGCTGCGTCAACTGGCGATGATGATGATGATGGTGGTGGTGGTGGTGGTGGTGTCTCCACGTTCGTCACGCGCAGCGGTTCTCGCGCGTGACGATTGGACAACGTGTTGTAGCGTTGCAACATTTGATTATACATCATGACCTTGTCTCCGTCGGTGATATCCTGTCTATCGAGTATGTCTTTCATCTCGTTATCGAGGTCGTGTACCTTCCGTCCCAGGATATCCGTCGGTGGTGCGCGAAGACTATCCAACAGTCGCGGATCTACCAAGGCCATCTTCCGTGCGTGTTCCATCCTTGTTGTCGTCTACTTGAGTAGCACCTCTTTGAGCAAGGGTAGAATGACCGAACTAGCCAAAGGTGCCAGCAAAGCACCCAGGAAACCATCGGTTTGACCCTCTCCGACCTGGTTATTATTATTATTATTACCTCGACGACGAAGACGTCTCCTGCCCGGTACGTTTCTTCCTCCCAAGCCCTGTAGCAGAATACGACGTCTCCTGTCCGCTGTCGCGCCTCTCTCTGCCAACTCGCGCAGTTTTGTTTTGTATTTATTCAAACGTTGTCTCTGTACGGGAGTCAAGGGAATGTTCTTCTTCAATATGTTGTAGGCGCACTCGGCCAATGCGCACAAGAGATCAGCGTCGGCGTTGTTGATGATGGCTCGTCTCAATTTCGCGCTCTTGTATCTGTTGAGAGCCTGTATGCACAGGATATGTCTCTTCACGAGCTCCGACATCCTGCGACTGAAGAGAGGATGTCCATGCACAGTCGTCTTATACCTTGGGCTGGTACACGAACTGAACACCGTCGTCCGGAAAGATGGCCGTACGCAGACGCATGTCTTCGGGTGTGTCCTGTTTCAGATCGATCAGGAGATAACCGTACGGTAATGACGTGGCGTCTTTGAACGCTTCCTGTACAAACTTCAGGCGTCCCGGATACATCTGTCGCGCCAAGTGACCTATCTGCGACACGTCACGAGGATTCTTGAAGACCACCATGTATTGCGCGTTCCTGACCGTGCGACTCTCCTTGTTTTTCGGAAACAGGTTCTGCACGAGATAGAGGACGGAAGTGTTCTGATGATGACTCTTTTTCGTGAACAAGGTCGTGACCCTTTCATCCGTTTCCGTCATCAGATCGTCTATGACCACGAGGTTTCGCGTCGCTGCATCGAAATCACCCTTCGGCAAGCCTTCCTCGAATCGTACCAAGTCGTTGTCTGTGGATGCGTAGGTGTTCTGCCATTCTCCATAATACCACGTCGTCTTCTGTGGAGGCGGATCTATCATCTTTGCAGCGTGACGTAGAACGCGCGTCACGAAGGTACTCTTACCGCACCCCGTCGGACCCGCGACTATACAGGTGAAGGGATGTTTCCATCGTGTATCCATGATCGTTGCCGCGTCTTCTAATAGTAGTAGGCGGTCGCGTTCTCTGTGACGTTAGATGATACGACTATACCTCCACCGTACGAAGAGCGAAGGAGAACGTACAAGAAGACGTATAGGACGTACAGGTACACTCCGATCATTCCAACTATCGATACTCCTACAACCACTCGCGTCCGTGACATGATGGTCTATGACGACCGATTGCGTGACACCTGTCTAAGTAACTTTTTTTTGTCTACTGTGTACCTACTAACCACGTGATAGCAAAGCGGCGCCTATAAACCCAACTAACGTAGGGGCGCATTTCCTCTTTGTATCAGTAGTGTTTCGGCGTAAACTTCCACCACGGCAATCGTCATCACACGTCCATCGGTCCCGTTGTGACTCCGTCCTCGTGGACCATGCGCTTGGCATAGAACTAGGTCAAAGCCGCGCGTTCCTGCATGTACGTCAACACGGACGACTTATTCACCCGGAACCCACGGTTGTTTCCGCTTCCGCTCCGTCGATTGGTGAGCACGTCCAGGAACGCCTGCTTGTCAATGGTGTTGAGTCGCTTGTTCAGACCCTTGGTGCTGTATTTATCGACCGTACCCGAACAATAGTAGGTCTTGCTGCACAGTCCCAGGAAACAGTCGCCGGACCATTCGACCTTGAAGAGTCCAGGTGTTCTCTTGTCGTACGCCTTGCGCGCCTCGCAACACGTCTCGGTACTGCTCCACGGACGTCCGGCCAGTCGACAGAGCACGTACTCGGTCCGATGATCATCGCAACATTCGGACGGAAGCCATTCGGAGCGGTGACGAAAGTAGTCTTCGCGTAGTTCCGGGGTCACGAGGTCATCGACGGAGTCACATGCTAGAGCCAAATAGGCGCTGTCCGTATCGGTTTCGCAGTACTCGAACAGCGGAAGTTCCACGTACCTGACCATGAAGTCGTAGTAGAACTCCAACATGCGCAGTTTGGCCCACTGCAACACGAAGAATCCCACGTGTGTGGGCAGGGTGTATCTGACGGTGTGCTTGTGCATCTCTATCTCGTACGCATCGTTGGTCACGACGTCGAGTTGGCGGAAGCGACGATCCTTGATCACGTTCGACGCCCTCTTTTCCGTGCAATACATGACTTCACGGTGCCTATCGACGTTGGTTATAAATTTCCCATACGAAGAATTCCCCATAAGTTTGTTGGTGTCCGCGATCATGGCCTTGTCGGGGTGGACGTCTCTTCGCGACGCGCGGTGGACACCGTCTCACCGAATCGTCGGAAGCAGGCGATCGGTGTGTACTCGATGACCTGCTAGACGTGGGTCACCTCGAGTCCGTGTTCCAGATACCATCGCAAGAGAGGTGTAGCGAGCAAGATCTTATCTCCACGATAACTTCCGATGAGCATGCGACGCGGGGTTCTCATGATGTCGTGTTCTTCGGCGTATCGACGCATGAACGGTCCGAGGTCATCGCGGGTCATGTGAATGTTCTTGAAGATGGGCTGCATCTCGGCAAAGTGCGCGCGCAATTCCTCCGGTACACGAATGTCGCTCTGAATCATTCTAAAAACCCTGCCATTACGTACCCCTGTCAGGATCTCTTGTGACGTCATCTTCCATGGCACGCGGCGACGGTGAAAGGAGGAGTTCAGAAACAGTCTCACACACGGATCGCGTCTCGTGACCTTCCACTCGCATTCCCACATTTCGACGACCCTGACGAAGTGACGAAGGTAGCTCGTGTTCTTTCGTGTTTCGGTGAGGAGTTGAGTCATGGGTTTCCCGTTGACCTTGTTGACCTCAAGACCGGTGCACGGACATCCATGATAGAAGCTTCTCTCGACCGTTGGACTGGTGACGTATGACGCGTCCCGTGCTTTCGGACTCCCACGGCAGCCATTCGGCGGCCATCTGTCCGGTGGGCTGTGCTGCTTCCGGTCGGAACTCCTTCTCTTCCCGTCGTCGCGTGTACCACCCCGTCGGCATGTCCTGCGATAGAGACCAGAAGTACAATGCATTCGCATCATATCCGACGATGGACTGACACGTTCGAGCTGCATCACCGTAATCGTTCCGACGTATCTTCGTGACCCCTTTCTCGTGATGTCTGGTGAAAATGAGCGAAGGTCCTCCGACGATGGTATCTCTGATCAGTTGATGGACATCCTTGTTCGTCTCGTTGAAGCGGGTGAAGAAGGTCTTCTCCGGTACATAGTTGAACAGGTGGGTCAAGGTCAAACCGGGTATACTGATAGCTTGTTTGAACATGTCGAGTCCGCGTTGTCGGTAGAAGGCAAACTGTTTGTCGATGGCCTCCAAGAACGGTACGACGTCTCTGTTGTTATACCAGACGAGAACATCTCGCAACGTCTTCATGTCGTTGTCTCGCCACGCCTCTTGACACCGGTTATAGTCCTCGTCGGAAATACCTTCGTTCTTCAGTCGACTGAAAAAAGCCTCTTTGGGAGGGAGAGTGGTGTCATCGAGTCTCTCCAACCTGTCCATGTATTCGTACGGGAAGTGACCTTTTGTAACCTCGCAACCGTACGCTTTCAGGTACTTATCGTACGAGAATCCCGGGGCGATATAATGAGTCATATCGAGGAATTTCAGGTCATCCGTCGATAGACACATAAACGTGTTGCCGCGTTTGATCACGTGAAAGTCTCCAGGAACCTCCTCCTCCTCCTCCTTCTCCTCCTCCTCCTCTCTTTCTCTCGGTGTGGACAGGAAGTAGGATACCTGGAACTGTTTGATGACGTTCAGATCGTACCTGCTGGAGTTGAATCCGATGACGGGCAACTGATGAAGCCAACCGTACAATTGACCCATGAGTGTCTTGTAGGGATTGGTCGGTCGTCGCTTAGACTCGTTGTCTGCCGCTGCTTCCTCCACCGCTGCCGCCTCGTGCTCGTCCCAGATGGCGATCGCTTCCGCGAGTTCTCGAAGGACGCTCTCGTAATCGTCTATCATGGCTTCGTAGGCAGCACTGCTCATAGACTGAAGGACGGACATCATGTCGGACACCAACTTGTCGCTATCACCATCGGTGATAAGACATCGCACTTCTTCGAATCCAGGTACGTTACTCGCCAGTGACACATTCAACGGTACGTGACGAGACACCCAATGAACCTTGTCGCTGTCCGACGGAAGGTGTGACGTATCGAACCAGGACTCGAAGTCGAAGGTAGCACGATAGGGGTAGTAGCGCAAGCACTCGGGAACACGAATGTTTTCGTCGTCCAAACGCTGGAAGACTGTCGGCGTCGGATGGTAGACACCACCGGGATAGATCTTTCGCACGCCACCCTTACACGTGCGCTCGTGTCTCTCTAGTCGGTACGCGTCTTTCCACAACGAGTCACCGCATTTCCTGCAACGATAAGAGTGACAGTACATATTGATGTCTTGTATATATGAAAAGTGTGTCTCGTACACATTGATGTACAAGGTGTCGGAATAGTGACCCCCCCCCTGTTCCCGCGCCTATAATAAGTGGTGGCTGCCGCGGAAAGACGCTCGATATTCGGTTCGGTGTGGTCGCTGTTCGGTGCACGGTCGAATAGTGAGCGATTTGTTGGTGTGGCTCGGACATGGCCAAAGGCCATGTGTCATGCTCGTCTGGCGCAGGTCAGAAAGTAGGCCTAAAAGATCGCCACGCTCGTCGCTACACCATTACCGTATGTATTCTACTAAGAGGTGTGGTCGTATCGTGCCAGTCGCGCTCGACATGTAACGAAATATCTGACAACCAGAAGTAAGCCACGCTTAGGATTACAGCATAATAATAATGACGAATGCCTGAAGTACAGGAATTATGTTTGCCATCACAGCTAAACATGCTAAACATATATGAGCACAAAGGAAACAAACCCAATATCAAGCAAAGAAAACAGACGATAATTATACAAAACCAAGAAAAGCTGGAAAAAGACATGCATGTGCCCGAAGGGCACATCAGAGATAAAACTATGTGCCTTTTCGAAAGTTTGAAGTGCCCCAAATCAGTTGATTGCAATTTTATTAATTAATTTGCAGGATAGTATGATCGCTTAAATAACCTGGTAAATATGAACATTACATTTCTTTAATAGGCCATGAGCCAATACCCAAAAATTCACATGCCGGTATCATTTTGAGGGACAAAGGCTCACTATATTTTTTTGAAAGATCATCACCTTGGGCACATTTTTCAGTATGATGGACATTCCCAAGTGGTAGCTTAATACCTTTTTTGTGGGAAAATATGTTTTTTTAAAGTAAAAATCACGTTTTTTTAAATTGTCCTTTTAAAAAAGGGAACGTATAGCTAGAACAAAATCTGAAAGAGGAAATTATGACCAGCATAAGTGTTGATTTTTTGGTACCATATATTCAAAAAATGTCTCAACGGTTGCCATGGAAACAGCCATTTTGGGGCAAGAAATACGTTTTTTGGTGACAAAACTTTAAAAATTCATATATCAGGATTCACATGAAATATTTGGGTGCTTTTAATGGCAAACCCATTCTGAGATACCAAGACAGTTTTTCAGTTACCTTCATGTACACTATATTTAGGCAGAATGGTCAGTTTCGGGGTAAAAACATCAGTTTTGAAATGCCGTTTCAAGAGTGATTTTGAGATTTCCTTGCGCATACGACCGGATAAACTACTCACGTTATGATTCAGTCTACTTGGCGTAAATGTCCAAACTAGCCAGTGGCCACCCAGATGCGCATGTTTACTTGTCAAACGGAGGCTTTTCCGTTCAACGTGGGTCAAGAAATCCTTTGGGGAAAATCCCCGTTGACCAGACAATTGAGGAAACGATCAATAGGGACACCAAAACTCCAGGAGGTACAAAAGGATTCAGCTTGAAAGCCTCAACTGTCAGCAGGTACTATTTGACCTCAGAGTATCGCAGCCTTTCTCTGAGACAAATAAGAAGGATGGGCACTCAGCCTAATCCAAATTTCACCCATGCTGATCTTCAGGCTAGCCGCATTCAGAGGGACAATTCTGATGTAAATTCTGCAATTCATATTCTGGAAGAAGAATGGATCAATCCAATGAGTGGGAATCATCCCGAACTTGTCAGCATCTCAAGCGGGAGATTGGCACCAGTGGAGGTTGCCAAAGACATCAAGCAAGCGCACACAGTTGGAAAAGAGGCCTATGAGAAATTCAAGAAGGACCGTCTCGACACAGATCCACCGAAACAGCCGTTTCATCAGAAAATTAACAAGCTGAAGTTGAAAACCTGTTCTGACTTGAAGAAGAAGATTACACTGACAGCTGAAAAGGGTAAGCAGATTGTCCTGGAAGCTGACCGGCGGTTATTTGTGAACATGATACTCGCTGCGCAGGCTCGTGACCTTGATCTACAAGATGTATTGACGTACCCATTGGGCCCAATACCATGGGCTTTGGCGACACCGGATGGTTCAATTCAAAAGACAACCAAGTCAACTCTACCTGAAGCTCTGGCACAGGGCGTATCAGCTGCTGAGACTGTGCCACAGCCTAATGCAAACACCATCGATGGAATGGCACTTCTGCAACGCCTCAAAGGTGAAGGTCAGACATTTGCACATTTATCAATGAATGCAATGGACTTAGCTTTACATGAAGGCAGGGACAGTAATTGAATTGATGTTGTGTTAGATGTCTACAGAGAAGTGTATATAGAATGCTGAGGTTAGAAAACGTAGATGAGATGAGGCAGTCAGGTTCAAGACATTTGCGCCTGGTCATGAAATCCGCCAATGGAGAAAACTACTGCAAAAGCAGTAAAAGCCGTCTCATACGATTTCTGATTGAAGAATGGAAGGATGAGAAGCATAGGGAGAGCATCGGCAACAAGACTATCTTCATGACCTGTGAAGAAAAATGCTTCAAAATAACCAGAGGTAGCTGCGTGGAGATTGATGAGCTCACACCAATACATGAGGAGGCCGACACCAGGGTTTTGCTTCATGCTGTAGATGCAGCAAAAAATGGATACAACCATGTTGTTATCAATGCTCAAAACACTGACATAATGGTGCTTGCCTTAGCTCTCAAGTCCGATATCCCATGCCACCTCTACCAAAGAAGAGGAACCCAAACTCAGGAAAAGATTGTAGACATAGACAAGGTTGCTTCGACATTGGGAAAAAAGCTATGCACTGCACTCATAGGCTTCCGCGCATTTACCGGATGCGACTCCATCAGCTCCTTCTCAGGAAAAGGAAAGTTTAGACCTCTGAAAATATTGAGAAAAGAGGAGGATTATCAACAACGTTTCACGGATCTTGGACAGTCGTGGGACGTCTCGGATGAAGTGAACCAGAAGCTTGAGGCATTTGTGTGCAGTCTATATGCCTCAAAAGGAGCGACCGTTAGAGTAAACGAATGCCGGTACAAGCTTTTCTGTGCCGAGAGAGGAGATATTAGCTCATCATCTCTCCCACCCTGCAGAGACTGCCTCCAACAGCATACTAGACGGGCCAACTATCAGACTGCAATTCCTGTGACAAAATAGCTTCAAAATAAATAGTGATGTACCAGACTATTGATTAAATTATATTTTACTTAAAGATCACCTTACTCATTATCTTCAAGGGATTCTGGATAATGGTGACATTCCTATTTGTCATGTTGAAAAGTTTGTAACTGAGGCATGAATTGAATATTTCACTGTAATAGACTACAAACTGTGCCCAAAAATGTCTGTAACCTCGGCAGCCATTATTCAAATCAACTATAATAACAAGTGAAGAAAATAGAAATGTACGTGTTACCATGGTAACAACTCATCAATGGGACCTTAGGAATATCAATGAATGAAAATCACTTTGCAATGGTTTTTTACCGATGTACTCAACTTTGACAGCTTTGGGCATAGCTAGATGTCTTATAGCAAGGAAATCTCAAAACGGCATTTCGAAACTGATGTTTTTACCCCAAAAACTGACCATTCTGCCTAAATATATTGTACACAAAGGTAACTGAAAAACTGCCTGGGTATCTCAGAATGGGTTTGCCATTGAAAGCAAATCCTAAATATTTCATATGAATCCTGAGATATAAATGTTTAAAGTCTTGTCACCAAAAAACGTATTTTTTTTGCCCCAAAAAGGCCGTTTCCATGGCAACTGTTGAGACATTTTTTGAATAAATAGTACCAAAAATCAACACTTATACTGGTCATAATTTCCACTTTGGGAATTTTTGTCTAGCTGTACATTCCCTTTTTTAAAAGGACAATTTCGAAAAACGGTGATTTTACCCCGAAAAAACATATTTTCCCACAAAAAAGATATAACGCTACCACTTGGGAATGTCCATCATACTGAAAAATGTGCCCAAAGTAATGTTCTTTCAAAAAATATAGTGAGCTTTTGTCCCTAAAAATGGTACCGGCATGTGTATTGGCCCATGGACTATAATATTACACATGTAATCATGTTATTTTTTAACTTGTTTTGAATTATATTCAGGACTGCCTACGCGACATATTTCTGGGTACAAAATATATAACCATCAATATCAAAGTGCTCAGAAATATTCAGGGTTTTTTTTCTTCAAAATCTGTAACATTACAAAACTAGATACATTCTGGGTAGGTGTGCCCCATTTTTCGTGGACTGGGTATGCTACTACAGTCTATTGCTCCAGGGAGATTCTAACCGAGAAATGCGATGCAGCAGTTTGTGACATTGAGTGACAACGATTCACATACGAGAGAGCACCAACTAAAAATATTCAAAGACCCATGTTGATTAAACAATAAAAACTCATTGATACACCAATGAAGATATGTATATGGAATAGCCTCACTCAGTATATGGTTGAGGTTGCGTCGGTGGAGGCTTTTGAGAGGGAATTAGGTTATAAATTGTGGGGAAATCACCCAATTAAATTAGCCCAATTAAATTATACTATACAGTAAGACTATTATTATATGTAAGATTAGAACATAGCATTATCTTTTTTCCAAAGTTTATGACCCAAGCTGACGGGGGCATTTGTAATGAATATACTATTTGTGAACCTTGGTGACGGAGGCATGATTGATAAACATGCTTTTAAAAATGTTTATTTTTCGTTTATAATGTACTCCAATTGTAATATTTGGCAAACATACATGAATTTTAAAACGTGCATATATTGTAGATGTATGGATGGATATTATTTTGCATAGGTATGAACGGATTGCACTTTGTTCGGCAAGAGTTGAAATTTGACGATGGGCGATAATATGGTGTCGACGGCAACAAACGCTGTTCAGAGCGCTCGACTACGTCTACAGCTTACAAACAATGTCAACGACAGGCAAGGGATAATGGTATTGATTAGACTGTTCTCAGTGTTCAGTCATCAATGTAAGATATGATTTAAATAACTCCAATCAGGCCATTGTTCTGTTTGTTGTCCGCGCGGCCGTTGTTTGTGTTCCGGCGCAGACTGGAGCAAACCGGAGCGCTATTTGGGCCTCAAAATGCGCTAAAGCCTAAGACGCAATATTTTATAGCGTAAATGTGCCTGGGATGATGTGGAATGATTTAATTATCGCATCGACGTATCATATTTGGGCAAAAGTACAGTTAATAACGGCAAAATACAGGCCCGGATTCTACACAAGTGCCCCTCAATTTTCTCAGATTTCTCAGACACGTTTTTGTATGCGTCTTTTGGGCACATGCTGCAAAACGTATGCGGCATGCCAACATACAACGCGTCATTGACGCATTTCCGCGCTCCAAGGGAATCCCTGAAGATTATTATCATTGGTACACAGAAAATTACATCGCAAAACTGGTAGAATCACATATAATGGAAGGTCACAGGTACTCTGCATTAGAAATGAGGGTAGCATGTGGCAGGCAGAAATGTTTTCCCATACCTCTCTCACTGTCCTTGTCATTATAGTTTGCCATCTTTTGCCTGATGGTAGAGGCTGAAGGAGGTAGTTAAGAGGATGGGACTTATCTCTGAGGATGACTTTTACTTTTATAGAGCTCTATCACAAGCTACGAAATGAGGCCCGTCAGATCGTCCCGGACGAGTAGGACGAAAAAACAAAAAAACTTCACCAATTTTAATCTTTAGATTTCATGAAAAGGTATCTTATTATTTCGTACTTGGATTCCTTTCAGCGCATGAAAGTTTATCTATCATATATGTAACAAAGCTGACGTCGGTGTATATAACAGCTGTGGACACAGCGACAGAGTGAGGGGAGGCGCAGTGTCCGAGGAGCATTAAGGGGAGACTGGGGTTATCACACGGATTGATTGTCAAAATTCTTCTTGTGTTTCCCTAGATGACGAGAGCATTCGGGATTATCACTGTAGTGACATGCAACCCCATTTGTATTTTTTTCCCCGACTCAATATTGACGCGTTGGCGACGTGTTTTCGCTTTTTTCATGTCATAAGTAAAATCATGATATGTTACAAATTATGATAAAGCACCGAGTAGTATTTATGTATGAGATTGTCATGTCGAATAGGACCGATTTTATTTTGAGCTCTCAAAGGTATATAACAGCAAACTCATTCGCACAACAAGTGTCACTTCAAGAATTACATATGCCAAAATTTGATGGAGGGGCAGTTTGTCACAAAACAGCTGGGGTTGGTTGTCACATCGCTCACATATGAGACTTCGTTATACAATTTCGAATTTTGGAAAATCCTTTCGATCTGTTTCATACTTTGGGTATCTACCGTATACACACCAAGGTATGTCACGCTGAAATGGGCCATGATTCAAACAAATACTTTTCATGTAGCATGTGATTAAAAAAGCATTAATTATTCTTATCATGCAACGTTTGATATCGCAGTTTTTAGCCACTTGCATCGATACGCCACCAAATACCTTTCACAATGCTTATTTCATTGTGGAATTATTTTTCATGAACACATTACTTTATTTTCCATAATCGAAGTCACAACATTTTGTGACAACCATCCCCGCAGAGTGTGACAAACCCGCGCATGGAGCAGATTGACACACGATAGATCATTTTTTGAATGATCCAAATATCATACTTCTAATAAGGCTATGTCGACGCTATTAACACCCATACATACATTATAGATTACAGTAAATCTTAGCAACAACAAAACTTAGGGAGCGTTATTACAAAGAAAAAAAACAAGAAAAAACACAAAAGTGTGACAACCATCCCCGGTCTCCCATACTAATGTTTTAAGCTGATTTTGTTATCATAATTTAAATATCTGGTGCACAGGCCGCTGTCCCACAAAACAGCTGCATATGAACCACAATGCTAAATTCCCTTCCAAGAACGGAAGAAGACATAGGAAAGCAAGATTAACGAAGCTGCCATCTTTCTACATGACGTCGCCAGAAATGCCGCCGCAGCTACGCAGGAGATGGCACGTTGACCGTATCGTGGTGACGTCACAGTGAATGCACAATTTCCAAGCCGTTGTCGCGCTTACATTTATCCGGGCGTTAAATTTTATTCGGGTGATGTTTATGTGCATATGTAAGGCATAATATTTGGCACCAGTAGATCACGTAGTGATAAATAATATCCAGTAGTTAATTATGTTTCGTTTGTGTCGTAATGCGAGCGTTATATATAGAGTACATAATTATAATTTGCTGTTGTGACCAAGAATAAGAGTAAGTCACGTGACGTGCGCGTGGAGAGGAAACTGTTTTACGACAGAAATTTGTTATGTCTGTGGGAAGCAAACATTTTATAATTTATGTATATATAGACATATATATAAATATATATATATATATAAACATACATAACGCCCGGATACGTGAAAACGCGACAGTCGTAGCTGGTGCTAAATTCGTTCCCCTAGATACGCGCACGCGCAGAAACGCCACCCGGATATTATTTAACGCCCGGATAAATGTAAGCGCGACACCGTCACAATGCCACACCGCCGAGTGCTGGCGAGAGATGCTTGTTTCTTAGGAGTAATTTGTACTGCTTCGTTGTGGGAATTTTGCATTTGACAATAACAGTAGATCTGTGCCAATAGGGTTAAGCACGTGCGTACGTGCATACGTACGTACGTGCGTGCGGGATAGCAGGCGTGCGTACATGTGCGTGCGTGTGTGCGCGCGCGCGTATCTGTGTGCGTGCATGCGTACGTGCGTGCGTGATTGTGTGTAAGATTTAAGACAACTTGTTTCAATGTGTTTTATTGCAAAATTATATTTTGCAACGCTCTTATATTTTTGTCGTAGGTAGACCCACAGGAGAAGTAGACACCTGTCGGCGGTCGATATCTAGGAGCGACACCGACGCGTTAACCACGTCCAACGGCGTGAAGCCTCGCGATGCAGGGCAATTATCAGACACTGAGTGAAGCTTTCGTTTCTGACGGAGTATTGAATACGAACATTTTGTGTATTACAATGTGTTTGGAATGATGCCTCAGACACATCTTTGCGCGCCCTCGAGTACTCGTGGTAAACGAAACTGTGGGAAGCAAACATTTTATAATTTATGAATATATAGACATATATATAAATATATATATATAAACATACATAACGCCCGGATAAGTGAAAACGCGACAGTCGTAGCTGGTGCTAAATTCGTTCCCCTAGATACGCGCACGCGCAGAAACGCCACCCTGATATTATTTAACGCCCGGATAAATGTAAGCGCGACACCGTCACAATGCCACACCGCCGAGTGCTGGCGAGAGATGCTTGTTTCTTAGGAGTAATTTGTACTGCTTCGTTGTGGGAATTTTGCATTTGACAATAACAGTAGATCTGTGCCAATAGGGTTAAGCACGTGCGTCCGTGCATACGTACGTACGTGCGTGCGGGATATCAGGCGTGCGTACATGTGCGTGCGTGTGTGCGCGCGCGCGTATCTGTGTGCGTGCGTGATTGTGTGTAAGATTTAAGACAACTTGTTTCAATGTGTTTTATTGCAAAATTATATTTTGCAACGCTCTTATATTTTAGTCGTAGGTAGGCCCACGGGAGAAGCAGACACCTGTCGGCGGTCGATATCTAGGAGCGACACCGACGCGTTAACCACGTCCAACGGCGTGAAGCCTCGCGATGCAGGGCAATTATCAGACACTGAGTGAAGCTTTCGTTTCTGATGGAGTATTGAATACGAACATTTTGTGTATTATAATGTGTTTGGAATGATGCCTCAGACACATCTTTGCGCGCCCTCGAGTACTCGTGGTAAACGAAACTGTCCGCCGGTCTTTTCGAGGACACCAACTTCATCTGTTTAGCGAGTGAGACACCGTCATGTCGACAAACTTGAATAGACATTTTTGAAATGCTCCACTAATAACATAATTTTGTTTGCAGGTTTGAAGAGTACGTCAGGGGTAATCAGAATGTGGAGACTTAGTATTTTCTGTGCAATGTTCGGTGCCCGGCAACTGTTTGAAAGTTGTCATCAGTGACACAAAGTAGACCCTATCGCGGCCGGCAACCTTCTTAAATGGAGGACCAAACAGATGCCTTGTGAGAGAGCCACACATGTATTATTGAACATTGATGATCGTTGTTAGCCTAATCCTCGTGAGAACTGGTACATCCAGGATTGGACTCTCGATAAGCCAAAGGCTTCCTTGTCCACCTGCCACCTAGAGTTAATTCTCTGGGTGGCAATCTTGTTAAATCATTTTATTTTAGGTTTGGAGTCTGAATATATAAGCAATTTTGTTTAGAATTATACATTTAAATTTAACTTACAAATTGTTACCAGGTACGAATAATACGCAAGGATTATCATCAAACATCAACGTCTAAATGTGAGCACTATTAAAGAGCGCACAATATTCATGGTCAGTGTTCTTGGTACCGAAGTTGCATCACCATGACTAGTTTGACTTTGTGCAGTTGCTGCGCGCGCCACTATAAAATTGGCAATGAGCTTAGCGTGTTTGATCAGGTCAGGAAAGGGTTCCGTCGCCGAAATGCGTGTAGTAACACTCTATAAGCGTCGATTCTGAGGCGGTAACTTTGAATGTTACGTAGTCGCATTATAGTTCGGTGAACTCTATTCGCAGCTTCCGTCGAATTCCACGTGGAACCGGTTGGAAAATATGGCAAATCCTCTCTGCGAGTCCTAAGATCGGAATGACACTCAGTTTTGCGTTTAGCAGCTGTGTCTCCCACAGTATCAACGTGATATCGGAAGCAGAAACGAACTGGAAAATCTAACAAGATTTAACAAGATTGCCATCCAAAAAATTAACTCTAGATGGCAGGTGGACAAGGAAGCCTTTTAGTGGGGCAGATATGTGAAATAATTGTGGGTTTTGTGGTAAAAGCACCAAAATTGGTGTATATGATGTTAATATGGTACTAAATGATTGAAGATATAGTACCAATCTGAATTGTTTCCGTGACGCCCGTAACATGGGAAAATCCAAAATGGCCGCCGCCCGAATCTAAATATCTATTAATTGTCCTATCGTCGTGAATAGTTAAAATAAAAACATAAATAACGTGTCTTTTTATATGTTTTCAGACATGCTGAATCCAATGACGTCATCAGTTCTTTGAATAAATGCATATAATTTAAGATAGGGCACAGGGTAATGGTAAAACTCAAGATGATCGCCACCTGAATTGTGAATATCTACCAACAGTCATATCTTCACAAGACATGCGCGCCAGTGCATTGTCGATACTCCTGCACAATGCCTTCGATGCTTACAGCTGTGAAGAGAGTGAGCCGGTACTTTTTAACGATTGGTGCATGAAACGAAGTGAGGCCTCTCCACAATTCCAATACTGGTTTATTGTCATGTAGCTGGGGCTCCTCGTCTTGGTGTATGTGATGTCTCTACGTGATTCCAACTTCTCGCTCTATGTCGCTGTCCTGGCAGCGCTGACACCATGTTTTTCGCACTGGACCACACTCACTATTCTCGATGGGTGCCGATTCACATTCGTGACATGATGACGTTGCATGAAAGACACCCTGACGTAGCAAGCCAGTTCACTCAAGGAGGCTTTGTTGTGTACAAAACAACACTCTATTCTCAGCGATAGCTATCAACCATGCACACGAACAAAACAACAAAGTCGTGAAAGGAGATGGTGGGGCAGTCGGTTTGTTACAAAATCCAAGAGCCCTACTGCGCTGGATGGTGGCAGGACATGAACTGGAGAGGGTCATTGAGGAATTTGAGATCAATTGCCTGGATCGCAGCACTGAGAACACTGATCCAGCAATAGTCGAAATTGTGCGTGTGATAGAGAAGACAGGTCAGGAGCTGTATGAAAAGTACATGACAGAGCGAGTCACACAACGAACAACACTTGTATCTGATCCCATCAGTAGAAATCAAATGCCCTTGTTCACCCAACCATCGTCAAGAGTTCTACCAAAAGAGAAACAGATCGTGTCATCATTCTAGAGCGACTGTGCATTGTTTTCATTACTGTACATTGCCTGTCAAACCCATGACGGCGACTTGGACAATTTCTTCAAGCACGATAATCATGCATACCCACCATCGTTGTCTCAGCTAGGAAAACTCCGGTTTGGGAAGAAGTCTGATCTTGTGGAATGTCTGGAAAAGTTCTGCACGTCATGTGGAGATGCCCCATCAGTCGATGTCATCATATTGGATGGTGCTGCAATCATCAACATGTTGAAGCCAATTGGTGTCAACACATTCCAAGAATATGCCACACAGGTGTTTCTTCCTTACGTCAAAGCGCAGCTGAGAAACGTGACCAGAATTCACATAATTTGGGATGTGTACCAGGAAGGGAGTCTGAAGTCCATGGCGCGAGAGAAGCGAGGAAAGGATGTTCGAAGACGTGTTGCAGCATCCAACGCAATTCCAGGAAATTGGCAAGAGTTCTTGAGACTGGAAGACAACAAGACTGAACTATTCAACTTTTTGGCACACCAGGTAAGCTAACAGTATGGCATGATTGATTTTGGAAACAATATACATACGTTTACACACTTCATATACATCGATGATCACTGACATAATAATAGCATATGTACTAGGGCGTTCTTTCTCTTAGTGGCGCAATTTTAGTGTGACCCCGTTCTTTGCAGTTTCTTATAGCGGCGTTTAATTACGGTGCGACACCTTGTCTGCGACACTATGAAGCGGTCCTTGCCACGAGGTTGTGTGTCGTGAGAAAACACCTTTTGAATGAAATTCAAACGGCATTTATGTGGGCAACAAAACCAATGCTTCTATTCTGGAATATACGGTAAGCTTAAAAAATTATGAGGCTGACGGAAACATGAGACTGGCTCTCCAATCGCAGCCTCTCTCGAAATTTCCAGAATTGAAAAGGTATATTCTAGGTATGTGGACAAAAATGTCAAGCTTGACCAATGTCTAAACAAATAACACTGATGAAAAGAGCTTTAAAAGACATAAACAATGATACAAAAATCACTTAATTATGTTGAATATTAATGGATTTATTGTTTTTTTGTTTCAGGAATCGGCCTTTGTTTTAGTCCTACTAAATACATACATTTGCATTACAGCTGTGTAACCGAAAATGTGACTTTTTCCTCAAAAAAGCATGTAACTTCCTTAATAACAAAGATATCTTCATAAAATTGGAATGAAGATATAGGGTAATTAGTTCTTTCAAAAGATCTAATCAAAACTGCAATATAAGATACAAGTATTAATTAATTAGTGTTAATAATATTAATTACAGCCGTCCAGGGTTAAGTTAGTCACTTTCATAGCTAAAATCTGAAAGAAATCCAATAACAGTGCTGCTTTTGAGGTGTTGTTTCCAAAGTTCTTTCCAGTCCACACCTGAAATTATAGAAACTATCCTAAAAATGAATCAGTAATATACAAAATGCAGTTGTTTTTACCTTTCAAAGCTAAATACCTGTTCTTGCTTAGTTGTTTTGAATGAACAGAGTATTTGATGACAACGATGAGCAGTGGGCTGTTAGGTGCTAGTATGGCTGGTATTTGGTTGGATTTCCTGAGAAATGTCAACGTGCAAGTCAAACTTCTGATTGCATATGGACGAAAATGTGATTAATTCATTTGAATCACTAAGTTTTTTTTAACTTATTGTCTATAATTTGTGATACAGTTCTCTGAATTGCATTATTTAAGGTATTTGAGCCTTGTTCATCATAGATTGATGGAAAATGTGCTCGCAATTGTCTCTCTGTCTTGGCTCTGCTATACACCCCCGGGGTAATATACAAGTATAGTATGTGTCCATTACAAAGATCATCAACCTTTGGAAGAGTTGAGAAATTATCCAGAATATGCTGCTTTTTCAATACCAACATGGGTACTACTACCAGGTGGCCCTCCACAGAACTTCTTCTTTGGAGGCATCTATACATCATGAAAACGAAACAATATTTTTCAGAAATATATAACAATTCAATAGATATGCAGAGCTAACAAGTTTGGCTTAAATGAAATTCCACCTGAAATGCAAAATAATTCCCTTTCCTGAAAGTAAAAACACTTCCTCTGCATCACACCCCTAAGAGCACATGGTGATTTGTTTGTAAACATTGAACCAGAGCCAATCAGATTGAGAGAAATTGGTCACATGACCTGAATGCGTATTTTAGCGACGAAAAGAACCGGTCATATATCTACAATCATCTGCTTTATGATAAATCATCTGGCAATTAAACACATATTTCTAATGTCCTAAATCATAACTACAGCTGCACAAAACATAAAATATATGATTTCTACAATATAAAGATGTTTAAATCAGCAGAGATTGTGCAAACATTTTCATTTGCCATGACGCATCGACGCTGCTGCATCTCAATATTCCGCAAGCTGACAAACCACTTCGCAACATAAGATCGTTTTAAAACTTCGCCAGTTATGAGATGAAAACCTATATTTTATGTCTATATACCTTTCATTACCGCCTATAGAGTTTATCACAATTTTATTTTGTGTTGAAATGGGGACTGGTTTTCGGAAAAGCGTCCAACTCCAAGGCTAAATAATTGTCGGATTTGAACAAATCAAAAACGCGGCAGTCAAGGAATATCCCAACTACGTCATATCTAGTGAATCACTGGGATTTTCTGTTCCAACAGCCAGTCACAGAGCGCTCTTTGTGGTGATGCCCTCAACACCAAGTGAGATCCCGGAAGCACGTATTTGGAACAAAGATGGCGGACACTGATCGACAGATATCCACGTACCTATTTATTCGCTCTCGATTTTTGAAGTTTGTTTTTCAAAAGTACTTCTAAGGGGTTTGTGTTGACGCTACATTTTTATTATGTCTGTTAGACACTATCGTCGTGATTCCTTTTGATCGGTTGTCTATTTAATTGCACTTGCGATCGCAGTGATGGAGACGATAAACATTGCTATTGTTGGCCATATCTTTGTTCGCCACCTTGCTGCTTTTGCGCTGACGCATCGGTCCATGAACCTCGCTTTGGACGAGACTTATCATGTTACCTTCATTTCGAGAGGGGTTTTGAAAGTGCAGCAACTATACACACTGACGCACGATATTTTAAATGCCAGTAGGGATGTAGTTTTCATCGAAATTGGGACGAACGATTTAATTAATTGTGGACATATTGAAGTTGGCAATAAAGTGTTGGCTTTCGCAACGTATTTAACTAATAACTGTGATGGCAGGGGTCCGTCGCGTTGTAATCTCGCAAATGTTGTACCATGATGCTAGCGCATCTGTTTGTCCAGTGGATGCCGATTTTAATACCAGGGGTTTTCTATATAATAAGTATATGCACGAGGCCACCAAATATTTTGACACTGTTGATTTCTGGTCGCATCGTGACGTGTGGTCCGACTGGAAGCAGTACCTACTTGATCGATGATGTACATTTTAATGACGAGGGAAATAGAAAGTATTTTAACACTGTTCGAGGGGCAGTTGCCGCGGCGAATAAGTTGTAAAGTTGTTAATGCCGGAGGTGTTTTGGACATATAAAGTTTGACAATTTCTGACAATTGTTTTGGATTTACTACTGCCTAACACATTTTTGATGGTGTGGCCGTGTAAATGTTCTGCCACTAGGCCTAGGGCTGTGCCCTTGTGAACCGTGTGCATGTTCTGACATTATGGCTGTGCCCTTGTAGGCCGTGTAAATGTTCTGCCACTGGCTGTGCCCTTGTGGGCCGTATAAATGTTCTGCCACTGGGTGTGCCCTTGTGGGCCGTGTAAATGTTCTGCCACTGGCTGTGCCCTTGTGGGCCGTGTAAATGTTCTGCTATCATGGCTGTGCCCTTGTGGGCCGTGTCAAAGGTCTGCCACTGGCTGTGCCCTTGTGGGCCGTGTAAATGTTCTGCCATTATGGATGTGCCCTTGTGGGCCGTGTAACTGTTCTGCCTTTATGGCTGTGTGCCCTTGGTGGCTATGTAACTGTTCTGCCATTCTGGAGATACCGGCTTTGTAATTATTTGTTCCGTTGCAATTCCTTAGTTACAGAGGTTGGCATTATTACCCATATGCTTTTGTGACTATCCTGGTTTTGGTTTTATGGTACAGAACATACTGTTGGGGGCAGTACATATTAATGCAATTACAGTGTATAATGTTTGTATATTTGTGTTTCTTTCCTACTTTGGCCTGCTTCCATATTAGCTAGTATGAATTTACCTAGCGGTATGGGTTCATTATAATTTGATCCAGTGTCTGTCCGGTTTCCCTTTCTTAATGTTTCAGAATGCCTCCAAAACGTAAACGTTCTGCAAAAGCGCCAGCTCGTTATCGCGAGACAGTCGTGGGACCTCCTCGCAAACGAGCCAGGACGGTTGATAGGGACCGGCCCGAGGAAAGGACATCCACAGCCATGGAGATGGTTCCACCAGCCCTAGTGTTGTCGGCACCTCCTCCACCTGGCGAGATTGGCATCCTACGTGATCAGATGCTGTCTATGCAGGAACAGGTGGAATCAATCCGGGAGGTGGTCATGGGGATGGCTGCATCCTCTCAGGTAGCGAGGGAGGCGACCCCAGTGGCAGCTGCATTAGCAACACCAGCAGCGGCCTGGTCAGCAGCAGCGGCTGGGTCAGCTGCAATGGTCACTGAGTCGAGCATGGGTGAGCTAGGTGAGGAATTACCTCAATACCCCTCTAACATGAGGGCATTGGCAGCGGTACCGCTTGGTAGCCTGGTGGACCAAAAGATTAAAGACAGAATTTGGTCCAACCAATATATTGATTTGGCTTTACTAATTAGTGAAGCAGCGCATGAAACAACATATATGTCAGTAGTTAGTAGGACCTGTACGATCTCAAAAGCCTACTTATAAAAAAGAATTTAATGACCCCTAATGAGTTTTTGCACATCGCTGAGTCAGCAAAAATGCGAGACTAATCCTATGCATAAAAAAAGATCAAAGGCTTCGTGGTTGACACTAATGAGTTTGGGAAACCTACTTATAAAAAACGTGATTGATGAGCGATGTAATTTGATACTAATTGGATGATTGACAGTACACTAGAGAGATGCCACCTAGCGGTGAGTGCGGAGAGTATTTTAGTCCTAGCGATCAACGCCGTACCTAGAGCGCGCTGACGTAAGCAATAATGCATTTAATAATAAAGTATATAAGTTTAGTTTCGCACTTTATAACCATGCTAAAGTATATAAGTTTAGTTTCGTTTTTATAACCACGCTAAAGTGAAGTGGACCACCTATAACTGGGGTAAGCAATACGTTGGGGTAGAGTTGTGCTGACGTAAGCAATACGCTAACCATTGTGTATTAAATAAACGGACCACTTATAACTGGGGTAAGCAATACGCTGGGGTAGGAGTTGTGCTGACGTAAGCAATACGCTAACCATTGTGTATTAAAACCATTGTATAAACGTTGAGATGTCCCCGTATGTGATGTTGACAGCAAGAGGAGCGAAGACGACTGCTGCAGCGATAAGGGCTGCTGCCCTACTGGTCTTTGACCCCTGGATGACAGCATAGCTGGCTAACGGCGTTGTTCTGGTGGACGGATTAAAACGAAAGCAATGCGTTTAAATACGTCTAGTCGTGGGATTATCAAATGCATAAATACACTAACATTCAGTAGGGTGTTTATGCATTGAAAAGTGACGCGTGAAAACGTGAGTAGTGACTGGAATATTTATTAATATAGCAGCATTCGCCTGCGAGCGACGGGTCGGCGCCTGTCGGTCGCGGCCGGCGGAAGACCGAAGCCTTCCCGCCGATAGAGTTGTTGGCGCCTGTTGGTCGCCGGCGAGGAGGCGATCTCCGGCGGAAGACCGAAGCCTTCCCGCCGATAGATTTCTGGAGGCGTTAGTGTTCTCCATAAACCGTTAGGTAGCTTCATGAGAAACACTCGCGCTAGATCGGGAACAATTTCATCGTCACTGTAGTAAGCTGCTGCTGCTGTGACATTGGACGCCGACGCTGGCGAAGCCGGCGCACGGACGGACGGCGTGACCTTGCATGTTGGTGTCGACTTTGTCGTCGACGCGTCGGGCAGGACAATCGCCCTACGCGGGGTATATCCGTCCCTTGTAGGCAGTTGGATCGGTCTATGAAATAGACAAAGGATGAATAAAATGAGTGAGATAGTAAATTGAAATTATTGGTAAAATACATTGTTTAAATAAAATGCATGCATGCATGTTTAAACGGTAAAATGCGTACTAGTATGCATTAAATAATACAACATGCATTTAAACGATAAAACAATTTAAATAAAACAACAATAAAAACGTGCATTTAAATAAAATGCATGCATGTTAAAAATACATGTGTTTAAATAACAATAAAAACGTGCATTTAAATAAAATTTAATGACATGACACTACGACTGATTTTGATTGACATGTGAACGGAGAACAAAGGGATTTTTACAAACGTTAAACGAAACGTTAAAAGTACGAAATTAAACGTTATATACGATCACTGGGGGGTCAGGAAACACGAGATGCGTATATATTAGAGAAATTTGCGGTAAAAGTCACATTTGACGATGAATGCACTGACGTGAACGTTAGCTTTTTTTCCTAAAACAAATTCCGCGGAGAGTAAACGGAATGCGTTAAGCGCACATGTGACATCTGTTGCGCGTGACTTAACGAGTTGGAATGTGAACGGAGAACAATGGATTTTTACAAACGATAAATGAAACGTTAAAAGCGCGAAATAAAACGTTGTATAAGATCGCTGGGGATCAGGACACACGAGATGTATAGATATTAGAGAAATTTGCGGTAAAAGTCACATTTGACGATGTATGCACTGACGTGAACGCTAACTTTTTTCCGAAAACAAAATGCCTGGGTTGGATGAAGTATGCGCGACGATAATTGAAAAAAGATAAGGATATGAGTGAAGTGCGCATGCGCGTTATAGTGCAGACAATGACATTTCAAAAACAATAAACGAAACGTTAAAAGCACGAAACTAAACGTTGTATAGATTCTCTGTGGAGTCAGGACACGCGAGGTGCATCGATATTAGAGAAAATCGATGTAAGGAGAGATTTAACGGCGAATGTACCGAGGTGACCGGATGCTTTTTTTCGAAAACAAAATGTCTGAAATGTACGAGGCACTCACACTGATAATTGAATAAGATGACGTATTAGGGTGAAGTGCGCATGCGTGTTATTTGGAAAAGGTATATAACGGCTGAGAAAATGTTATATTGTATGACGCCGAACTTCTAACCGTGTATTCTTTATACAGAGCAGCAAGCAGCAGACGTTCTTCCGCAACATGGCGGATGAAAGTCAACAACAACAACAACAACAAAAGTCGAGGGCGCCGCGTAAGCAGTCGATGAAGGCGGCGGCCAGCAGCAGTCAACCTTCGGCCAGCAGCAGTCAACCTTCGGCACTGATTGCAGCCTTGTCAACGGGGGTGTCACCGCCCGTTAAGCGTCCCGTTACGCTGATCGCGGCCCCGTTGACGGTCGGTCGAAAACGGAGCGCCGAAGAGGCGCGCTTGGAACAGCCCGACGAGACGGCAGCGCAGCCCCCGGTCCTGTCGCGGAGCGGATCGATGGAACGTGAATCGACGGCGTCGACACGCGCCACAGCGGTGAGTCTGAGACATCTGAAGTGCGCCGTCAACGGCGTATATAGAATCCTGTCACCCGTTACGATCGAGGCCGTCTCGTACAAAGGCGAACCCGGCACCACCTATTTGGGATGTTCCCGTTGTCGCCGAAAATTACAGACAAACAAAGACAGGGTCCTGATATGTCGAACGCACGGGGAAGTGTTTGTACCGAAATATTTCTTCGCGTTGCGTGTGATGGTGAAGGACGGCGAGGAGGACGAAGATGAGCTTTGGCTTACGTTGTTCGATAGCCAAATGTCTAATCTCGTCGAGTTCACGGCCGAGTACCTGACGGAATTGAACGAGGAGGATCTCCGCGATACCGTGCTCGAGTTAACCGGTACTAAAGTGGAGATTAGTGTGCGGAAGACGACTTGGAACGGGGACCCCTCGTATACAGTCCGCACACTAAAAAGATATGACGACGACGACGACGATGACTAATGTTGTTGTTGTGTTGTTTGTAGGAAGAGGAGGAAAATTGGCCGCTACTGGTAGATTTATTGAAGCACGCCAACGAACGACAACGAATGAGAGATCGTCAGGGGCTGGAACTAAGCAAGCAGAGCTTTGAACTATTAGCCGAGTCGGCCGAACAATATACGCCGCGCGCTCTTGAACGTACGTCAACACGGACGAGTCTTTCACTTGGAAACCCCGGTTCCAGCCGACGCCGTTGCGACGGTCGCGCAGTACGGCGAGGAAGGTGTGCTCGTCGATGTCGGCGTTCTGTCGCTTGCTGAGCCCCTTCGTGCTGTACTTCGGACCGGCGACGCCGCCGAAGCAGTAGTAGGTTTTGCTGCACAGCGCCACGATCCCGTCGCCGCGCCACTCTTCTTTGAAGAGACCCGGCGTTCGACGGTCGAACAGGCGTCGGCGCGCGCAGCAGGCCGCCTCGTCCCACGCTAGACCGGCGACGCGCCGTCGTACGTAGGCGTCCACGTGCGCGTCGCAGCATTCGGCCGGAAACCAGAGCGAGCGATTCCGGAAGTAGTGTTCGCGACGTTCTTCCGGTACGAGCGCGTCGACGTCACGTCCGGCTAGGGCTATGTACGCCGAGTCGGTGTCCATAGCGCAGTTCTGGAAGAGCGGACGGGGAATGTAGGCGTCGACGAAATCGTAATAAAATTCCAGCATTCTCAATTTTGCGTACTGCAATACGAAATAGCCGATATGTATCGGCAGGCCGTAGACGATTTTACGCTTATTCAGCGCCACCTCGTACAGCGCGTCGTCGACGACGGCGTCCAGTTGCCGGAAGCGGCGATTGTTGACGAGCATCGACGCGCCGACCGGCGTCGCGTACTTGATTTCCCGGTGCCGATCGACGCTCGTAATCGTTTTCCCGTAGGAACTGTTCCCGAGAAGTTTAAATGTATCGGCGATGATCGATTTGTCGGGATCGATATCGCCCTCGCGGCGCGCCGTCGAAACCGCGTCGCCGAAGCGTCGAAAGCACGCTATCGGCGCGTACTCGACGATCTGGTAGACGCGCTCGACGACGAGCCCGTGCGCCAGATACCAGCGTAGGAGCGGCGTCGCGAGCAAGATCGCCGCGCCGAAGTAGCTACCGACGAGCGTGCGCTGAGGTCGCGTGAGGAGATCGTGCGATTCGGCGTAGTCGCGCATGAACGGGCTGAGATCGTCGCGCGCGATATCGACGTTCTTGAATACCGGCTGCATCTCGGCGAACTT
>CM034537.1:16752651-16883518 GCA_020002185.1 Paraescarpia echinospica | reverse complement strand
TTATTGAAGCACGCCAACGAACGACAACGAATGAGAGATCGTCAGGGGCTGGAACTAAGCAAGCAGAGCTTTGAACTATTAGCCGAGTCGGCCGAACAATATACGCCGCGCGCTCTTGAACGTACGTCAACACGGACGAGTCTTTCACTTGGAAACCCCGGTTCCAGCCGACGCCGTTGCGACGGTCGCGCAGTACGGCGAGGAAGGTGTGCTCGTCGATGTCGGCGTTCTGTCGCTTGCTGAGCCCCTTCGTGCTGTACTTCGGACCGGCGACGCCGCCGAAGCAGTAGTAGGTTTTGCTGCACAGCGCCACGATCCCGTCGCCGCGCCACTCTTCTTTGAAGAGACCCGGCGTTCGACGATCGAACAGGCGTCGGCGCGCGCAGCAGGCCGCCTCGTCCCACGCTAGACCGGCGACGCGCCGTCGTTCGTAGGCGTCCACGTGCGCGTCGCAGCATTCGGCCGGAAACCAGAGCGAGCGATTCCGGAAGTAGTGTTCGCGACGTTCTTCCGGTACGAGCGCGTCGACGTCACGTCCGGCTAGGGCTATGTACGCCGAGTCGGTGTCCATAGCGCAGTACTGGAAGAGCTGACGGGGAATGTAGGCGTCGACGAAATCGTAATAAAATTCCAGCATTCTCAATTTTGCGTACTGCAATACGAAATAGCCGATATGTATCGGCAGGCCGTAGACGATTTTACGCTTATTCAGCGCCACCTCGTACAGCGCGTCGTCGACGACGACGTCCAGTTGCCGGAAGCGGCGATTGTTGACGAGCATCGACGCGCCGACCGGCGTCGCGTACTTGATTTCCCGGTGCCGATCGACGCGCGTAATCGTTTTCCCGTAGGAACTGTTCCCGAGAAGTTTAAATGTATCGGCGATGATCGATTTGTCGGGATCGATATCGCCCTCGCGACGCGCCGTCGAAACCGCGTCGCCGAAGCGGCGAAAGCACGCTATCGGCGCGTACTCGACGATCTGGTAGACGCGCTCGACGACGAGCCCGTGCGCCAGATACCAGCGTAGGAGCGGCGTCGCGAGCAAGATCGCCGCGCCGAAGTAGCTACCGACGAGCGTGCGTTGAGGTCGCGTGAGGAGATCGTGCGATTCGGCGTAGTCGCGCATGAACGGGCTGAGATCGTCGCGCGCGATATCGACGTTCTTGAATACCGGCTGCATCTCGGCGAACTTGTCGCGCAGCGCTTCCGGTACGGCGATATCGCACTGCACGAGGCCGAACAGAGAGCCGTCGCGCACCGCCTCCAGTATCGTCGAGAGCGTAATGGCGGCGGTCGGTTGCCATCGTGACGCGTCGGGCGGCGTCGGCACCGCCGGCGGTTGCACGGCGTGCCACTGGCACTCCCACATTTCGACGACTTCGTCGACGAAACGGCGCAGGTAGGCGGTCACGGCGATCGTCGCGGCGTACAGCGTCGTCATCGGTTGACCGTTGACGGCGTTCGTCGTCACGTGCGCCTGACACGTCGGGCAACCGTGAAAATAGCAGCCGTGAAATTGGTACGCCGTTCGCGTGGCGGCGCACCAGCCGTCGACTCGGTACTTTCCGATGCGCTTCTCGCGTCCGTTCAACTGGTGACGTATACGCGCGCCGGTTTCCGCCTCCACGCGCGTCAACCACTCCACGGCCATACGACCGTAGCGGTGCACGCGTTCCGCTCGAAAGGCGTTCTCAGCGCGTCGGCGCGTGTACCAGCCCGTCGGCATCTCCTGCATTATCGCCCATAGATAGAGGCCGTTTGCGTCGAAGCCTACTATCGATCGGCACGGCGCGCCGCCACGAATCGACGTCACGTCGGTCTCGTGGTGGCGCGCGAAGATGATCGACGGGCCGCCGACGATCTGCGCCTGCAGCAGACGGTGCAGATCTTTGTTCGGCTCGTTGAAGAGCGAGAAATGGATCGACTTCGGCAGGTCGTTGAACAGGTACAACAACGTCAACCCCGGTACGCTGATGGCGTCCTTGAACATGTCGATACGTCGGCGCCGATAGAAGGCGAACTGGCGATCGACGGCCTCGAGAAACGGCGCCACGTCACGATTGTTATACCACACAAGAAAATCGCGCATCGACGTCATGCCCTCGTCGCGCCACGCCGTCGCGCAAATCTCGTACGCCTCCGCGGAGATTCCCTCGCGTTTCAGCTGGCTGTAGAAAGCTTCGCGCGACGGCAGGGCGGTTTCGTCCAGACGCGACAACGCGTCGATGTGCTCGTACGGGAAGTAGCCCTTCGTTGCCGAGCAACCGTACGCTTTCAGAAAGCGATCGTAGCTAACGCCGGGCGCGAGGTAATTCGTTATGTCCAGGAACTTCAACGTCGTCGTCGACAGGCACATGTAATTGTTCTGACGTTTAATGGTAAACGCCGACGACGTGTGCTGCGCGTCGTCGGTTATGAGCAGGGGGGTCAAGTACTTTTTGACGACGTTCAAGTCGTACTTACCCGAATTAAATCCCAATACGGGCATTTGTCGAAGGTACGTCCACAGCCGGTCGGCGAGTGTGGCGTACGGTGACGCGTCGGCGTCGTCGTCGTTGCATCGTCGCCGCCAGTCGGCGTCGAGCGCGTCGAGCGCCTCGAAGGTCGCGTCGTAGCGGGGACGTAGAATCGCGCACGCCGCCGCGCTCACCGCTTCCAGGTCGTCGATGAGGCGACGCGCGAGTTCCGACGAATCGCCGGTCGTGACGTAACAGCGCGCCGCTTCGTGACCGGGCACGTTCGACGCGACGCTCACGCTGAGCAGTTCGTGTCGCGCGATCCAGCGGCATTTGTCGCTATTCGTCGGCAGATCGTTATCGGCGAAATAGCACTCGAAATCGAACGTCGCGCGGTACGGGTAGTAGCGCAGGTCGTCGTCGCCGACGTCGATGCCTTCGTCGTCGAGTCGCTCGAATACGGACGTCGTCGGTCGGTAGACGCCGCCGGGGAACACGTGACGAACGCCTCCTTCGCACGTCGCTTCGTGACGCCGTAAATTGCGCGCGGTCCGCCAGAGGACGCTGCCGCATTTCCCGCACTTGTACGTTTTCGTGTACGCGTGCCGATCGCTTATGTACGAGAAGTGCGACTCGTACAGGTTGACGTTCAGCGTCGTGGGGTGCGCTTCGAGCGATCGACGGACTAGTTCGGCGACGTCGTTCGTCAGTCGACGATAGACGACGACGTTGATGCCGAAAACCGTCTCCACGCGATCCAGTTCGTTCAGGCGCACGCCGCCATCGTTCGAGGTCGTCGCCGTGTCGCGACGATACCGCGCGTACAGACGTTTAGCGTCTTTCGTTAAACGGTTCGTATGACGGATACTTTGACCTCGTCGGTGACCTTGCAGGTGAAGGGCGATGCATCGGAAGAGACACAGATGATCGTCGTAGGGTGCGCCTCGAACATCGTTCGTCAACGACACGATGGACCTGTTGAGGCGCACGTAGGCGGGAAGCGTCGTCACGCCAACGCAGCCGATAGGATGATTGATGATGACGTTCACGAAGTAGGTGGCGTTAGTTACGAGCTCGACGATCCATCCCGAGTCGGGACGCTGCGCGATGGCGTACTGCAGTACGTCGGTAGTGCGCACGGCGTCGAGGAATCGTTCGAATGAACGGCTATCGGTAACTAGGGCGGGTGTTTCGAGGAGGCGTCCGCAACAGTTACACGAAGAATGAAAATATCGGTACCGACCCGACACCTTGTGGCGTAATACAAAACCATAACTAACGTTAATTTTAAACGCGTTCTTTTGCGCGCGAAACATTTCCCTCAGACGCGGTTCGAGTACGCGCGTACTCGTACAGGCGGTCATACGATAGTTGTAACGCGACTGTATGACGCCGCGCGCCACCGACGTCTCTATGCTACGCCGGTGCTCGTCTACGACACGCTGTAGATCGTCGGGCGACGGCGGCGCGCTAGCGGCGGCCTCCACTGATTCGGGTGGCGACGAACGACCACACTGCAGTCTCAGATGTCGTAGCATAGCGTAACGCGTGGTGTATAGCTTGCCACATTTTGGGCACTCTCGCACTTTTAAGCATAGCGCTTCGTGTCGTTCTAACATCGACTGCGTCGCGAAATAGCGCCCACATTTCGGACATTGCCATGACGATGGTGGTGGTGGTGGCATTCTCTCTAATGAATATTTTTCGAGCGTCGCTATTTATAACGACGACGGTGACGGTGGTGGTGGTGGTAAGTACACCCTAGCGGGAAGAATGTGTTGGTTTTTCTAACTAACCCTAGCGGTGGTGTGTAGCGGGAAGACGGTGACGGTGGTGGTAAGTACACCCTAGCGGGAAGAATGTGTGATGGTGGTGGTTTTTCTAACTAACCCTAGCGGTGGTGTGTAGCGGGGAGCTTTTTCTAACTGTGTGGTAACTAACCCTAGCGGTGGTGTGTAGCGGGAAGATTTTTTCTAACTAGGTAACTCGGATTTTTCTAACTAACCCTAGCGGTGGTGTGTAGCGGGAAGCTTTTTTCTAACTAACCCTAGCGGTGGTGTGTAGCGGGATTTCTAACTGTGTGGTGGGTGGTTTTTTCTAACTAGCGGTAATTTTTCTAACTAGGTAACTCGGAAACGGAAAGAACATTTTCAACGTTTTATTCGGTACTTTTACAACAGTGTGAAGCCTTCGTTTCGATAGCAAGCAAATTCTACTAGTGTTCGTTCATTCAAGGCCGCTCCGACGTTGCACGTACGTGTGCACGGCCGACTCCAGTTGCACGCGATTCATGTAATCTCGCCAATTCGTCCCCAACAACCAGTTGGAGACGAATTGGACCAAATACAATTCTCCTGCACGGCCCGTTTGCGGCTGCTGATCACCGGAAGAAATCGTCACCGTAGTCTCGCTTAGTATATGGACTAGTCTCGTAAAACACGGAATAAGTGATCGTCGTAGGAACGTTTCCATGACCTCGTTGAAGTGCCGCGTCACGATACACCCCGGCTTAACGTAACGTTGCATGTAGACGCGATTCGGCCGCCCCGCGCGATAGCCGGCCATGTGAACGTAGGGGCAGCCTTCATTTGATTCGCATAGCCCGCAATGGTCTCGTGCCTTCTCTAGGACCATTTCGCCGATAGTCTCGGCGATGAGATCCATAGCCAGTCGTTCGTAACGTACGATCAACTGACTCCGGCTCGGCACGACGAGTTGCCGACACGTCCCCAGCTCCTCCGATACGCTCCAGTACGGTCCCATCGTCGCCAGGCTGTCGTTATACGTCGGTGGAGGGGGGCGCGTTCGGGGTCCCAGCGCCTCCTCAATTATTGCGTCCAATACGTGAACGTCACGTACTCCTCCGCCACTACCCTACAGCACAAAGCAGTTCTACTCTTTAGGTGATATCACCGTCAGCAACGCGTGTATGAAGTCGCTCATACATTCACGTCTGGCGTGTTGCATCAGAGCGTCCTACAACATATTATTATGATTAGTCCTCATCCTCCTTCTCCTTCTCCTCCACTGACCCCGCCGGCACACCTCGTTCCAACAACGTTCTTACGAACGTTGCAACCTCGTCGTACTGAGCGCGAATCCTTTCGTTGTTCGCAAGCATTTTTTGGAGTACGCAGCGCACTTCCTAAAGCACATAAAGCACAACTGTTAGTACATCAAACTACTACGAAATAGGCTTGCTTCATAGGCCAACCAAAACGCTTTTATATATTGTTCGGCCGACTCGGCTAATAGTTCAAAGCTCTGCTTGCTTAGTTCCAGCCCCTGACGATCTCTCATTCGTTGTCGTTCGTTGGCGTGCTTCAATAAATCTACCAGTAGCGGCCAATTTTCCTCCTCTTCCTACAAACAACACAACAACAACAACATTAGTCATCGTCGTCATATCTTTTTAGTGTGCGGACTGTATACGAGGGGTCCCCGTTCCAAGTCGTCTTCCGCACACTAATCTCCACTTTAGTACCGGTTAACTCGAGCACGGTATCGCGGAGATCCTCCTCGTTCAATTCCGTCAGGTACTCGGCCGTGAACTCGACGAGATTAGACATTTGGCTATCGAACAACGTAAGCCAAAGCTCATCTTCGTCCTCCTCGCCGTCCTTCACCATCACACGCAACGCGAAGAAATATTTCGGTACAAACACTTCCCCGTGCGTTCGACATATCAGGACCCTGTCTTTGTTTGTCTGTAATTTTCGGCGACAACGGGAACATCCCAAATAGGTGGTGCCGGGTTCGCCTTTGTACGAGACGGCCTCGATCGTAACGGGTGACAGGATTCTATATACGCCGTTGACGGCGCACTTCAGATGTCTCAGACTCACCGCTGTGGCGCGTGTCGACGCCGTCGATTCACGTTCCATCGATCCGCTCCGCGACAGGACCGGGGGCTGCGCTGCCGTCTCGTCGGGCTGTTCCAAGCGCGCCTCTTCGGCGCTCCGTTTTCGGCCGACCGTCAACGGGGCCGCGATCAGCGTAACGGGACGCTTAACGGGCGGTGACACCCCCGTTGACAAGGCTGCAATCAGTGCCGAAGGTTGACTGCTGCTGGCCGAAGGTTGACTGCTGCTGGCCGCCGCCTTCATCGACTGCTTACGCGGCGCCCTCGACTTTTTTGTTTGTTGTTGTTGTTGTTGACTTTCATCCGCCATGTTGCGGAAGAACGTCTGCTGCTTGCTGCTCTGTATAAAGAATACACGGTTAGAAGTTCGGCGTCATACAATATAACATTTTCTCAGCCGTTATATACCTTTTCCAAATAACACGCATGCGCACTTCACCCTAATACGTCATCTTATTCAATTATCAGTGTGAGTGCCTCGTACATTTCAGACATTTTGTTTTCGAAAAAAAGCATCCGGTCACCTCGGTACATTCGCCGTTAAATCTCTCCTTACATCGATTTTCTCTAATATCGATGCACCTCGCGTGTCCTGACTCCACAGAGAATCTATACAACGTTTAGTTTCGTGCTTTTAACGTTTCGTTTATTGTTTTTGAAATGTCATTGTCTACACTATAACGCGCATGCGCACTTCACTCATATCCTTATCTTTTTTCAATTATCGTCGCGCATACTTCATCCAACCCAGGCATTTTGTTTTCGGAAAAAAGTTAGCGTTCACGTCAGTGCATACATCGTCAAATGTGACTTTTACCGCAAATTTCTCTAATATCTATACATCTCGTGTGTCCTGATCCCCCAGCGATCTTATACAACGTTTTATTTCGCGCTTTTAACGTTTCATTTATCGTTTGTAAAAATCCATTGTTCTCCGTTCACATTCCAACTCGTTAAGTCACGCGCAACAGATGTCACACATGTGCGCTTAACGCATTCCGTTTACTCTCCGCGGAATTTGTTTTAGGAAAAAAAGCTAACGTTCACGTCAGTGCATTCATCGTCAAATGTGACTTTTACCGCAAATTTCTCTAATATACAAGCATCTCGTGTTTCCTGACCCTCCAGTGATCGTATATAACGTTTAATTTCGTACTTTTAACGTTTCGTTTAACGTTTGTAAAAATCCCTTTGTTCTCCGTTCACATGTCAATCAAAATCAGTCGTAGTGTCATGCGCCGCCGCTGATTTCACGACGCGCACATTTCATACACGCTTTTACAACCACGCAAACACGTCGTCTCCACCCATCGCTCTCACAACATGGCCACAACGAAACCACGGTAAGACATTTTATTTAAATGCTCGTTGTTGTATTTAAACAGTGCTTACTATAACATGCATGCATTTTTTAAATGCATGTTTTTATTATTTAAATGTTTTACTAGTATGCACGTTTTTATTGTTGTAATGCATGTTTTCACTAGTTTTGCATGCATGCATTTTATTTACTTCAAATATTTTATTTATTTATTTATTTTTCACTAGTTTTACCGTTTAAACATGCATGCATGCATTTTATTTAAATGCACGTTTTTATTGTTAAACACATGTATTTTTAACATGCATACATTTTATTTAAATGCACGTTTTTATTGGTTTTATTTAAATTGTTTTATCGTTTAAATGCATGTTGTATTATTTAATGCATGCATTTTATTTAAACAATGTATTTTACCAATAATTTCAATTTACTATCTCACTCATTTTATTCATCCTTTGTCTATTTCATAGACCGATCCAACTGCCTACAAGGGACGGATATACCCCGCGTAGGGCGATTGTCCTGCCCGACGCGTCGACGACAAAGTCGACACCAACATGCAAGGTCACGCCGTCCGTCCGTGCGCCAGCTTCGTCAGCGTCGGCGTCCAATGTCACAGCAGCAGCAGCTTACTACAGTGACGATGAAATTGTTCCCGATCTAGCGCGAGTGTTTCTCATGAAGCTACCTAACGGTTTATGGAGAACACTAACGCCTCCAGAAATCTATCGGCGGGAAGGCTTCGGTCTTCCGCCGGAGATCGCCTCCTCGCCGGCGACCGACAGGCGCCAACAACTCTATCGGCGGGAAGGCTTCGGTCTTCCGCCGGCCGCGACCGACAGGCGCCGACCCGTCGCTCGCAGGCGAATGCTGCTATATTAATAAATATTCCAGTCACTACTCACGTTTTCACGCGTCAATTTTCAATGCATAAACACCCTACTGAATGTTAGTGTATTTATGCATTTGATAATCCCACGACTAGACGTATTTAAACGCATTGCTTTCGTTTTAATCCGTCCACCAGAACAACGCCGTTAGCCAGCTATGCTATCATCCAGGGGTCAAAGACCAGTAGGGCAGCAGCCCTTATCGCTGCAGCAGTCGTCGTCGCTCCTCTTGCTGTCAACATCACATACGGGGACATCTCAACGTTTATGCAATGGTTTTAATACACAATGGTTAGCGTATTGCTTACGTCAGCACTACCCCAGTTATAAGTGGTCCGTTTATTTAATACACAATGGTTAGCGTATTGCTTACGTCAGCACAACTCCTACCCCAACGTATTGCTTACGTCAGCACTACCCCAGTTATAGGTGGTCCACTTCACTTTAGCGTGGTTATAAAAACGAAACTAAACTTATATACTTTAGCATGGTTATAAAGTGCGAAACTAAACTTATATACTTTATTATTAAATGCATTATTGCTTACGTCAGCGCGCTCTAGGTACGGCGTTGATCGCTAGGACTAAAATACTCTCCGCACTCACCGCTAGGTGGCATCTCTCTAGTGTACTGTCAATCATCCAATTAGTATCAAATTACATCGCTCATCAATCACGTTTTTTATAAGTAGGTTTCCCAAACTCATTAGTGTCAACCACGAAGCCTTTGATCTTTTTTTATGCATAGGATTAGTCTCGCATTTTTGCTGACTCAGCGATGTGCAAAAACTCATTAGGGGTCATTAAATTCTTTTTTATAAGTAGGCTTTTGAGATCGTACAGGTCCTACTAACTACTTATGTCTCCCAATCTCACCTTTGACCAATCTCAGTCGCAGGTCATAAAGAAAATTGCTAACATCGAGCAGTGGTCAGATGCTTTCCTCATTTTCATGGCCATATTTACACAACACTGCCCATTAGTGACACAGGCTGTCATGAAATACATGCAGATCATCCGGACCATGGCTTCCAATTCACCCCCAAGGTTTTTCTTACATATGACAGGGACTTTAGGAAGTTGAGGGCACACTTCACCATGCCGTGGTGTACATTACATCAGGAACTCCTCCATTCGGCTAGCAAGACCATAGGAAATCAGAGTCGTCCTTTTCCCCAATGGAGACAGCCCATAGCCATACGACAGCCCTTTCCCACCGGCTACTGCTTCGCCTACTGCAGTGATGGGCGTTGCACCAAACAGAAATGTACCTTCGCACACCGATGCCCATCTTGCAATGGACAGCATGCAGTGTCACAGTGCCACGGTAGTCGTCCGGCCACCCCATTCTGTATGATTGCTGCTTTTAAATGAAACACACCATTTATCAGACTGAACGAAACATGGCCGTCGTTTATTATCTGATCCGACCAGCACCGGAGAAATCCGAAGTCGACGGGATCCGTCCGTAATACATAGGCTACGTATATATATAACATGCAGGGAGCGGCTATATTACATCCCTCTCTACCTTGATTACTTAGTCACATTTGTTAATTAAAGGAACATTAAACTGCAATAAAGTTTGTGACAGGGATTCCTAATAAATGTTCGTTGTGAAAAGTGTTCTTTGTGAAAACAGATTAACGCACAGACATGCCATGTTATTTAACTGAACACTTAACTAGATAACGGATATGAAGAGCAGCGATCCGGCTACACCCTTATATCGTGTAACTAACTATATCTAGAACGGGCAGCGATCCGCCTACACCCAATTTCTAGATTTGCTCAATTAAGCGCTGTCGCTTTTTTCGAGCTCGTTGTGGACGGACAGTTTGCAGAGCAGGTGGCTTAAGCACCTCTTCGTCATCGTGACGGGTCTAAGACGACTCATCATCTGTTGGCGGGTCGTCGTCCGCAGCTGTGTCCTCGGGATGATGTCGTGCGATTTCATCGCACGCGACGGAACTTAGACACATTTCCACGCACGGCGGTGACCATTGGTCCTTACATTGCACTGACGATGAGCGGTGTCGGTGCGAACGGAGTAGAGTTTGTTCACTCTAGGCTGCTGTACAAGCACAACCTCTCCCATTTGTAGGTTCACATGTGAAGCGTGCGCACGCTCGTCTGAGTACTCTTTCGCTTTTGCACGAGCGTCTTGTCTGCGAACGACTTCATCTTCTGGGTGCACGCTCTGAAGCGTTGGCAGCTCAGGTAGCTTAGTTCTCGGTTCTCGACCAAACAGTAGTCGGTGAGGTGTGAACAGCGTAGAACTATGCGGAGTAGATCGGTAGTTTCGAAGAAACTGCTGCAGTTCGCGACGCCAGTTGCGATGTTGAATGATGGCTGAACGTACTGCCTTCATCATCGGCTTGTTGAAGGTCTCCACTTGTGCATTCGCCATCGGCCATAGCGGTGTGATTTTGCGGTGACGGACGCCACACGACTGCAAAAACTGTGACAACGCATTACTCTGGAATGGTGGGCCATTGTCCGACTTTATGGTTTCTGGATATCCGAACATGACAAAAATGGACTCCGTGATCGGCATAACTGTCTCTGCACTGGTGCTTCTGGTCACGTGAACGACTGGATATCTTGAATATTCATCTGTGACGCAGAGTAAATATTCGTCTGTCGGTATTGGGCCGCAGAAATCAATGCTCAGATTGATCCACGGGCCTCGCGGTAGAGTAGTAATGTTTAGTGGCTCCATCTGGCGGCGGTTGGAGTTTGCAACACGGAATGCAACCCATGAAGACTGCCTCCGTTTCTTTGTCTATGCCTGGAAACCACCCTTTGCTTCTGATCAGAGCTTTGGTCTTGCAGATGTCCTGATGATCCTCGTGTGCCAACTGTATGACACGACTGCGAAGTGCTGTCGGGATGACAATGCGAGAATCTCGTAGCAGAAAGTCTCCATTTTCTCCCACTGTCAGTTCACCCCTCACTTTCCGGAATGCAGCAATGTCAGCTGACTCGTTGTTAGCTGTGTCATGCCAACGACCTGTGCGGATGACCTCGATGACCTTGTTTAAGGTCGCGTCTTGTCTTGTGTGCAGCTTAATTTCGTCAAGGGTGATGGCATTTGGCGTAGAGCTGTCAGCAATGTGATTGATGAAGTCCTCAACCATACGCTGCGCTTGGCTGACTTTCGTTGCTGGATTGACTGGCTGTGCACGTTTCTTTTGCCACGTCTGTGAGCTGCGCTGTGACTGCTGCCTTGGTTTGCTTCGGCACATGACAGCGAAATGTCCACGCACTCCACATATGTGACACTCTTTATCACGTGTGCACTTGCATTCGTCACTTGTATGGCCCTGTAAGCCACAGCGAGTACACCGATCGTGACGTTGCTGAGTGTTAGAATGTCTGTTGACCGGTTTACGAGTGTGCGTTTCGAATGGTATGCGTGCTAACCTGTTGAATGCAGCATACACTGTGTTGTTTGCTGTGCTACGAGCCATGTCTTTAGCCTGGCGTTCTGACTATTCTCTCGTTTGCGCCATCTCGATCGCCCTGTTTAGCGTGAGATCCTTTCCTGCGGCCAGGAGTTTGGTACGCAACGAATCAGAGCGACACCGATCGATTACTTAATCTCTGATGTACTCTTCGATGCCAGCTGCCGTAACCGTGTTACGAACTGCCCGACGGTTTCGCCTTCATGCTGTTCAGCGCGATGAAACATGTGCCGGTTGTACGGGACGTTTGATTTAGGCGTGAAATAGTCCGTCAGTAGTTCTTTTGAAACGACGACGACGTACCTGTTTCTGGGAATGTATCATAAATGTTCTGTACGCCTTCGCCCGCGGTGTGTAACAGCAAATCACGTTTTTGCTTGTCATCGGTGCATCCTGACGCACTGGCCATCCTGTCAAAGTTTCGTATCCACTTTTTCCAACGTTCAGCCGTTGTTGAAGGCTCGTTTTGTGCATCGAAGGGCGGTAGTTGGGCCACATTGATCGGAACAGCCATGGTGATTCGGTACGGTAGGCGGTTGCTTACTTGTAGGCTTAGCAGGTTCGCTTAATTCTCGTCGCCATTGTATGATTGCTGCTTTTAAATGAAACACACCATTTATCAGACTGAACGAAACATGGCCGTCGTTTATTATCTGATCCGACCAGCACCGGAGAAATCCGAAGTCAACGGGATCCGTCCGTAATACATAGGCTACGTATGTATATAACATGCAGGGAGCGGCTGTATTACACATTCCATCGCCCTGCCACCCCTTCAAACGGCCTGTTTTCACCGGCATCCAACTTCCCAACACCAATCCACACCGCCCGGCTCTGGCAAATCCTACAGGAAAGTAGGTATGAACCAGCCTTGACGGGGGAAATTTGCCAAGGATTTACCCATGGATTTCCACTTTCTTTTCAAGGCGATCTAAGTCATAGGACAGTACCATGCAAACAATTTACTTTAGGTCGCATTGCAGGCCCCTTCGAATTAATCCCAATTTTTAACTTGGTTATATCACCATTAGGGCTTATTCCAAAGGCGGAGCAAGGCAAGTTTCGGATAATTCACGACTTGTCATTCCCAAAGGGAAATTCAGTTAATTTTGGAATCCCAAAAGAGTGTTGTTCTGTAACATATGAGGATTATGACTACTTTGTTTCATTGCTGACATCAGTGGGTCGTTGTTGTTTTATTGCCAAAGCTGATATTGAATCTGCATTTCGGATTATTCCGGTTCAACCTAGCGATTATCATCTGCTTGGTTTTTAATTTGAAGGTCAATATTATTATGATAAATGCCTTCCAATGGGTTGCTCCATTTCGTGCAATTTTTTTAAACAATTCAGCTGTGCCTTGCAGTGGAGTATACAAACAAATTTTCATGTTATGCATATGTCTCACATCATGGACGATTACATTTTTCTCTCGTCATCTCAGTCGATTTGCAACTTCTATCTGCAACAATTTTTCTTTATGGCTAATTGGTTGTCAATTACGATCAAGCATAGCAAAACTGTGTTGCCATCTACTTGTGTGGATGTTCATGGTATATAAATAGACACTGTAAAAATGGAGGCTAGGCTCCCACAGGACAAACTTGAAGCAGCGATTAAGTTAATCAAGTCCTTCAGTCACCATAAAAAGGTTACCTTGCGAGAACTACAGTCTCCTTGGAACTTTACAATTCTGTTGTAAAATAATAATTTCCGGCAGACCATTTCTCCGAAGGTTGCATGATTTAACCCAGGGCAAAATTAAGCCTCATTTTCATATACGCCTGGGTAAGGAGGCACGGCTAGACTTAGCTGCGTGGTCTATTTTTCTGGAGAACTTTAATGGGTCATCACTTCTCATTAATGATCAGTGGCTGTCTTCAGAAAAGCTTGAATTATTCACAGACGCGTCATGTTTGGGTTTTGCTGGTCTATTGGAAAGCCAATGGTTTCAAGGTCATTGGCCTTTGTCATGACAGAACTTCAATATTGCCATAAAGGAATTATTTCCTATCGTACTTGCCTTGTACTTGTGGCCGCAAGTTCTGAAAGATAGGAGACTGTTTGTGCTGTGACAATGAAGCAGTGGTACATGTTATCAATAACCAAACGAGTAAAGACAAACAACTGATGTCACTTATCCGTAAGTTGACTGTAGCACTCATGAAAAGCAACTTTATTTTAAGAGCAAAATATGTCCCAGGTAAACAGAATAGAATCGCTGATGCGCTGTCTCGGTTTCAGGACACGCCAGAACTGCGCAGGCAGTATGGCCTCGAGCCAGTGCAGTCGGTCATCCCGTCGGATCTCCTGCCTTGGTAACTGTCATTCAACACTTGTTAGATGCTTCCTTGTCTGACCTCACCACACATGCTTATCAAAAAAGTGTTACAATGTTTCACCAGTTCTGTCAATCTGAACTTCACCTCACACACTGGTTTCCAGCTAAAACACCAGCAATAATTTCTTTTATAGCATTTTGTTTTCAAAAAGGTTATGCGCCATCATCCATTACCAGTGTGATTTCAGCAATTTCATACGTGCATAAAAATGCACACTTTTGCAGATCCAGCTGATACATTTGTTGTTCGAAAAGTATTGCATGGGGCTGCACAATTGAGGTCATCAGGTGATCAGCGAGCACCAGTCACAAAATCGGTCTTGCACAAGTTGGTGTGTTCTACACCACACATCTCATGTTGCTATTATAACAACATTTTAACTTCGGCCATGTATTTATTAGCCTTTCATGCCTTCCTTCGAATAGGGGAAATTGCAGTGACTTCTACTGCAAAAATCGGTCAAGTCTTGCAGGTGAGCCAGCTGGCAGTGACGACTAATGGCTGTACAGTGATGTTTTGTGCATACAAGCATTATCAAGGCCCGCCTGTGACTTTAGCTATTCCAGCACATATAGAGTCACCATGCTGTCCAGTTAAAGCTATGCGATCATATTTGGCATTACGAGGCAATTCGCCAGGTCCGCTCTTTATTTTTCCAGGAGGAGCTCCAGTTACAAATCGTTCTTTGCTACTCAACTAAAAAAGTCTCTTACATGGGCAGGTCTCTCGACTTTATGCTATAAAGGTCATAGTTTTCGGATAGGCGCTGCAATGCAGGGGATCTCTGTTATGTCTTACGCCATCTTTATTCGACACGTCAGCACAGCCCGGGAGCTGTCCTTGTTCCAGAGCCATGGGGAGCATTCATAATGCTCTACAATACAAATACTCTACATCCCTCCCTTTCAAATGTTGTTCCCTTAAAACATGTTAATATCCTGGTTGCGCTACGCCACTTATACGATATGACAACCGTCAACACAGTCCACGGATTCAGCGTCCATTAATTAGTCCTTGTTAACAATGCCATTTTAGTAGCCATTAACCATTAACGTTTATGTCCATAATTAAACTGGACACCGTCTTTTAAACGTCACAGATCCAGCTTCTCTGGAGGTTTTCTGGTTCTTGTGGACCTTCTCACGAGTCGTTCCTCTGCCATTGGTATCTGCGCTGGACTTGTCGGTCTCACGGGATAGTTCACTGCCATCGGTGTTTGCAATGAATTTGGCTGGTTGTCTTCTTCTGCTTCTGTTGTTGGTCTAGTCGATTCGTCAACCACTGGTACCTCCACCGCACCCAGAGGTACCATGGCGACGTCAGAAGCCCTGATTTGGTCGCTGTGTCTCCGCTATACATCGCCGTCTTGCGATAGTTTCTTACCGCTACTCTGTCCCCAGCTTCAAATTCTCTGTGTTGCCCTTTCTTCTCCTCTACTGTCTTGGCCTGACGGTTCTCCACCGTCTTCCTCGTGTCTGGTCGTATGGCATCTAATCTTGTTCGCAGGGCTCGACCCATCAGTAACGTCGCCGGAGATTCACATGTTGTTGCATGTGGTACGTTTCTGTAGGCAAACAGAAATCTGGCCAGGTGTCGTTTCACAGCACCCGAGTCACCTCTCGCTGATCGCATGGCTTGTTTAAATGTCTGAACAAAGCGTTCCACCTGCCCGTTGGTAGCAGGGTGGTAGGGTACAGAAAATGTGTGCCTGATATTGTTTGCTTTCATGAAGTTTCGGAAAACTTCGCTTGTGAATTGACTTCCGTTGTCACTGTGCAAGTGTTCTGGAAGACCGTACCTTGCAAACACATCTCGTAACAGTTCTACGGTTCTTTCTGATGATGCTGAGGCTGTTGGTAGTACCTCAGGCCATTTGCTATGTGCGTCGACCGCTATTAAGAACATCCGTCCCATAAACGGTCCAGCGTAATCTACATGGATACGCTGCCATGGTTTTGCAGGCCATTCCCACGGGTGAAGTGGCACGGTAGGCGCTTCAAACTGGACTCTCTGGCAGCCTTGACATTTTCGTGCCAGAGATTCTATATCTTTATCTATCCCAGGCCACCAAACGTAGCTACGAACCAGTCCCTTCATTTTTACAACCCCGACATGTCCATCGTGTAACTCCTGGAGGATTTGACTGCGCAACTTCTGTGGCACTAGGACGCGTATTCCCCACATAACGCATCCGTGGAATACACTCAGCTCGTAGCGCTTGGCAAAGAATGGTTCAAGTCCCTCTGGACTGATCGTCGGCCATCCTTGCTGGGTTCTCTCCAGAACTTTTGACATGACTGGGTCCTTGCTGGACTCTGTCTTGATGTTTGCTGCCGTGACAGGAAAGGTTTCCACGTGGTCCATGTAGAACATCTCCACCACATCAAGGTGTGTCTCCCCCGTTTTCAATGGTAACCTCGAAAGTCCGTCTGCATTTGCGTGTTTCAAAGAGCTTTTATAGACTATCTCATAGTCGTGTGCTGCTAGTTGTAGGGCATATCGTTGCATTCGTGCAGCCGTCATTGCTGGAATACTCTTCCCTGGATGAAAGATAGCTGTGAGGGGTTGGTGATCCGTCACCAGCGTGAATCGTCTTCCAAACAGGTATTGGTGGAACTTCCTGACTCCCCACACGAGTCCCAGTGCTTCTTTGTCTATCTGGCTGTAATTCCGTTCAGCCTTGTTTAAAGTTCGCGAAGCGAACGCGACTGGTCTCTCCAACCCATCTGGCATCGTATGACTGAGTACGGCCCCCAACCCATATACAGATGCATCGCACGCTATTCTGAAGGGCAAGTTCGGATCGTAGTGGACGAGAACTTGTTCCGATGTGATCAGTCTCTTTGCTTCACCGAATGCTTGTTCACACTCCTTTGACCACATCCATTTCTGATCCTTCTCTAGTAACTGGTTTAGGGGATGCAAGACACTGGCCAGGTTGGGTAAAAACCTGTGGTAGTAATTCACCAGCCCAAGGAATCATTTTAAACTACTAACATCTTGGGGGCGTGGTGCCTTCTGCACGGCTTCTATTTTTGCCTTTGTCTTGTGCAGACCCTCGTGATCAATCTCGTGGCCACAGTACTCGATCCGTTCCATGAAGAACCGGCACTTCTTCACATTGATCCGCAGATCCTTCTCTGCCAGCCTCTTGAATACTGCTTCCATGTTTTCCAGATGCTCAGTGTCAGACTTCCCCGTGACAATGATATCATCCAACATCACCTCCACGCCAGGGATTCCTTATAAAGTCTGCTCCATTGCTCTCTGCCATATCGAGGGTGCCGTCTTGATCCCGAACGGCAACCTATTATACTGAAACAGGCCCTTGTGCGTGTTGATTGTGAGGTATTGTTTAGAGTCCTCCTCTACCTCCATCTGCATGTAAGCATTCTTGAGGTCAATTTTGCTGAACCTCTTACCTCTGGCCATCTTTGCGAAAATATCTTCGATGCGTGGTAGCGGATATTTATCTTCCCGGAGCACCGGGTTGAGTGTTACTTTATAGTCTCCACAGAGACGTACATCCTTGGTATCTCGTTTCGCCACCGGTACCACTCCTGATGCCCACTGGCTATACTCGAGAGCTGATACGATTCCTTCTTTCTGGAGCCTTTCTAGCTCCTTCTCAAAGTATGGTTTGATCGCATAAGGCACGCTTCGTGGCCTGCAGAACTTCGATTGAGCGTCTGCCTCTACGGTGAGTTTGGCTTTCACACCTTTCAATGTCCCTAAGTTGTCCGTGCTTAACAACTCATACTTTGCCAGCAGCCGTTGAACTTGCTTATTGGCATCCTTCAGAGAAATGTCCTTGTCAGTCCCATGTCATGACTTCAGGGAGTGAATTTCTCCCCAGTCGAGCTTGATCTCCCAAAATCAGTCACGACCAAACAGCACTTGTCGACCGCCTTTGATAACGTACAAGTCCAGCTTCACCTTCTGCTTCTTGTACTTGACCTGGACACGAAGCTTTCCCTCGGGAACAACTAACTCCCCCATGTAGGTTCGGAGAGTTACCGGTGTAGGCTGAAGTTCGTGCTTCTTGAACATTTCCTTGTACACGTGGTGTGGGATTACTGAGTATGCCGACCCAGTATCAATCTCCATTTTGAGTGATTGTCCGGCTACCCGCAATGTCGTCCAAATTGTGTCAGTTCTGGTATTTGGTTTTGTTAACTGGTGGACCGCATTTAGGGTGTCCAACCCATCACTCCACTCACTGTCGTCTCTACCGTTACTACTACTTTTGGCAGCTGACGTTTGGTTCACCCTTTTGCCTTTATTATAGCGTTTGTTTTTGTCACCAGACCGACACACAGCCTTGATGTGGCCATGTTTCCCACAGCGGTGGCAGATTTCGTTTCTGAAGCGACAATCGTCCGACCTGTGCCCCGTTACATTTGTAGCATGTGTAATTTCTTATCTGTTCTCTCTCTTTCCTGACGTGGCTGCTGACGTGCTGACGTGGCTATTGTGTAGTTCTTCGGTGTCACGACTAGCCGTTTCGTCTATCTTCGCTGTTTCGACGGCAGTTTCCAGGCTTAGGTCTTTGATTTTTACCAGCTTCTTTTGTGTTGATTCCGATCGCAAACCCAACACAAACTGGTCTCTTAGGGCTGTCGTCAGGTTTGCTGCATAACCACAATGTAACGACAGTCTCCGCAGTTCAGCCACGAACGAGGCGATACTTTCACCCTCTTGTTGATATCGGCGGCCAAAACGGAAACGTTCCCCCATTTCAGTGGTTTGTGGATCTAGGTGGTCCGCAAGTGTTTTGACTAATTCTGCGAATGGCTTAGTTGATGGTTTTATAGGTGCCATCGACGTTTTCAGTAACCCATACGTGTCGCTTCCCATGACGCTTATTAGCAAGTTCGCCCTTTTTTGTTCATCAATGTCATTAACGTTGAAATACGATTCCAACCTTTCAACGTATGCCGTCCATGTCTCTTGTGAATTCTCAAATTCACCCACACAACCAACTGGCGCTGCCATGATGTGTATTAATTGTTCACTCACTTATAGCTTGGTTTAATCCCATCCTCGTCGCCACTGTTATGTCTTACGCCATCTTTATTCGACACGTCAGCACAGCCCGGGAGCTGTCCTTATTCCAGAGCCATGGGGAGCATTCATAATGCTCTACAATACAAATACTCTACAATCTCGGACGATGAAATCAAGCGCATGAGACGATGGAAATCCCACACTTTTCAAAAATATATTAGAATTCCAATGTTGCAGTGACCTCTTTTTGTTTTGCAGTGGTTATGCTCACATAAGGTGGCAGGTGCACAAAATATGCTTTCTACTTAGGTGGGGCATATGAGGCAGCAATGCTTGTATTAATTCATTTCGGACAAAACACGGAAAAATGTTGCATAAATGTTTTTTACTGAGGTGGGGCATTCCATGTAATGTAAGCACCATTTCGGCTACACAGTTAATATGTCAACTTAAACCGGTAAATATCAGTGTTGTGTCATACTCCTGGTAGAGAAATACTCCTTGTTTTGGCTATGTTGCACGGGTGCTTTCTGCTTAGGTGGGGCATTCCGTGTGAAATAGAAATGTTTTGTATACACTCTCGGTGGTTAATGTAGACCAATACAGTGTAGCACTTCAGTTACCGAAATGTGTGGATTCCTAATGTGTTAGGCGGGGCATTACATTTAGCCTTCACAATTGTTGTTTCCAAACCGATGGTTATGTTAATTATACGCATAATGTGTAACGCTTCAGGTAAAAAATAATTGTAGGATTAATAATTTTATGTTGTGGCGCATGCTTTCTGCTGAGGCGGGGCATTCCATGTAGCATAACATTTTTGTTTACACACATGATGGATATTATATGGCAACAATGTTTAGGCTACTTTAGCACTTAAGGTGCCGGTATATACTTTCGTGTGGTTTTCATGTATAGCATGAATGCTTTCTGCTTAGGTGAGGCAGTCTAAGTAGCAGTAACAGTGTTCGCAGTAACACAGGTTATCTAAGTTCGCACTAATTGCCATTGGAAACACATGTGGACTAATGTGTTGTTACATTGGGTACCAATGTTTTTACACAAAAGCTCATAGTATTAGTAGGTAACATCCTTACTTTCTACTGAGGTGGGCATGATAGGTACTGTTTTGATGAACAGTTGTTACATTCTGAGTGTAATTGCTGTAATTTTGCTTAGTGACAGGGGATCCTGTGGGGTGGGGGGAGCCATTCTGAAAATTAGTTATTACAGAATTGGCCTGGTGTGGTTGGTTCCCCCACCTTTGCTGTCAGTTTTGTGTATTTGTTATGACATGTATAACTAGGTATCGACATTGTATATTATTGTAGTTATGTAATCTAGTTATACATAAAAAGTTGGCTTACTATTAAGCTCTTATACAAACATACATCTGACTTGTGTTATCACCAAACAAGCCACGTTTCCGAGTCACGGAGTCACAACTTTATTTGGTAGTGTTGTCCCGCATAAAAACACCTTTTGAATGAAATTCAAACGGCATTTATGTGAGCAACAAAACCATTGCTTCTATTCTGGAATATACGGTAAGCTTAAAAAATTATGAGGCTGACGGAAACATGAGACTGGCTCTCCAATCGCAGCCTCTCTCTCGAAATTTCCAGAATTGAAAAGGTATATTCGCTCTCGATTTTTTAAGTTTGTTTTCCCACCCTCCTACCCCGTCTTCACCTGAGTATTTATATGGCTGGTGGTTTTTTTTATACTTATTTGTGTGTTTTTGCATATAATTTTAAATACACGGTTTCTATTAAATTACAGTGTATGTATAATTGTGTTCTGTGATATCATTGTTTTCTCTGATATCTCTTGCAACTATAGCCATGCATTCTGTAGCATAGTTTGTCTTACGAGATTCTGGCTAATGATAATAGTACACAGTGTATATGATACATCTTCCAAGGGGTTTTAGGGCGGGGACATGTGCACATGTACCTAACGCTTTCCCCTTGTTTTTGAATCACAGAATTTCACACATGTACTTAAGATGGTGGGTTTCCTCCACCTGCGTGTGGATGGTTCCCCCACCTTTGCTGTCAGTTTTGTGTATTTGTTATAACATGTATAACTAGGTATCGACATTGTATATTATTGTAGTTATGTAATCTGACTTGTGTTATCACCAAACAAGCCACGTTTCCGAGTCACGAGTCACAACTTTATTTGGTGGTGTTGTCCCGCATAAACATTTTTATTTGTTGGGATGATTTATGACTTAACGGGTGTGGACCGGGTGGTTACCTAAACGACAATGTTACAACTGATGTTGTGCACGTACTAGTCATATATTGACATTATATTGGACCTAAATGTGGAATATTCTTTTGGATAGAAGTAACCACAAGATTGTGAAGAAGAAGAAGAAATGTTGCGTTGTTATTATTAAGAGTGGTGATTCGATTTCACTATAGATGTTGTGTTTCTCATAAACAAATGTTTGTGACTTGTATGTAGGGAAATAGTTGGGATTGTAACAAGTTGCATTAATTCCATTTCCACACCTAGACATTATTCTATATGTAAATTGTTAGATCACACTGGCAGGCTGTTTACCTTTTGTAATCATTGTTGATACTGTATGTAGTACGTACAACTGATATCATGACAGTTTAATATAAGCTGCTCCGTTGCCAATTCTCAATGATTTACAATCGCAATATGTTTGGTAGAATACTGACATATTTCTTACTTGAGAAATATGGAAACATTTACAGTTGTGATCACTGTGTCCTTTGTTGTAAGACTGACACTTGTCTTCTTTCTCTGAAGATATGGTGATTGTTCAGTTCCCTTACTTTGTGCCTAGATGGGATATAGTTAGCTGGAACGATGTTTGTGTTTTATTTGCTTTTAAAACAATTGTGCTGACATTAGTATTATTGTTTGTGTTGGCAGATGACTCACCTCTGCCGTCTCTTTGTTCGTATTGAAGTGAAAATGTAACGCCAAATTTGGTTCACAGTAAAGGGATTTAATTCCACATTAGTGCAGTTGACATTTGAGAAGTTTGGTGCACTAGAACACATATATATTCTAATATTAATATAATTATGTGCAACATGTACAACAACATACAATTTATTGGTTCTTTTACTTACCACCATCGCCACAACACTGGGTGGTGAGAAGGCACGTGCACTCCCCATGTTCCAAGCCTTCACAGGTTGCGATACGGTGTCATCATTTGCAGGCAGGGGAAAAAGACTGCATTCGACATCTGGAAATCTTTCAATGAAGTCACCCCAGTATTCTCTACCTTGTCGACACATCCATCGAGTTTCATTGAAGACTCCATGTCTGTGCTAGAGTCCTACGTTGTGCTACTGTATGACCGAACCTGCACAGAAACTAGTGTTGACTCTGCCAGAAAACATATCTTCAGTACCAAAGCCAAGTCCATCGACGCCATACCACCCACAGGAGCAGCACTGTTGCAAAACACAAAAGGGCTATATACCAAGGTCAACATGTGTGGAGACAGGCACATGTCCGTACTCCAAAACTTCCTTCCCCAGAGACCTGCGGATGGCGTAAGAGTGCCACACAAAGATAAGAACCACTGTGGACATTACTCCCAGAAGCAGCAGCGTCATGTTCTGAGTTGCTATGCTGTGGAAGCCAGAAAGGGTGCACAGGACAATGCAAGTGTGTCAGGGCTGCTCTGAAATGCACACCACTATGCCGTTCCACTATGACACCAACTAAGTGTTGTTTCGATAAAAAATTATGACGTACTGAACAGATTGTTTTGTCAGAAAAAATATACAAGGACACTTCAACCATGGTTTTATGTTAACTAGTTGGGAAGAAATGTCATTTGGTAGATATTCACAATTCAGGTGGCGGCCATCTTGTATTTTATTATTAACCTGTGCCCTATCTTAAAATATATACATTTTTTCAATGAACTGATGACGCCATTGGATTCGGCATGTCTGAAAACATATAAAAAGACACTTTATTTATGTTAACTATTTACGAAGATAGGACAATTAATAGATATTTAGATCCGGGCGGCGGCCATTTTGGATTTTCCCATGTTACGGGCGTCACGGAAATAATTCAGCTTGGCACTATATCTTAAAACATTTAGTACCCCCTTAACAGGTGGAGTGTCTGCAGAAGGAGATAGTTAGGTTGACAGATATTGTGAAGGGAATGGAGATGGGAATTAGCAAGGAGGCAGGTCGAATGGAGAGAGACGACAGGGAGAGAGGTGAGAATACTGCAAGACTGAAGGAGAATAGCAGCGGCAAGAAAACTGAGGAAAGGAAATTGAGAGGAGGGAAGGTGACTGGAGGGGAAGAAATTGGAAAATCGACAACAGAAAACGTGACAATCGTGAAGGTGACAGGGAAGAAAGTGACCGTAGAGAAGGAGGGAGGGAAGATAGGAAGGGAGAGGAGAGAGGAAAACGAGATGGGACGAACGAAGAAGGGACGAAAGGAAGTGAGAGCAAATGTGATAGAAGAGAAGTCGATAAAAGGGAAGGTAACAAGAGAAAAAGTGACAGGAAAGAATGGATCGGAAGAGAGTGTGACAGGAGAGAAGACGACAGGGGGGAAAGACAACAACCAGACAGATGCAAACCGAAGAAGGAGCTATTCTAAGGCAGTGATTGAGGGGGCAATGAGGAAAGAGAGGGTGTTTATGGGCGACTCCATTATGAGAAAGACGGACAAGGCACTGAGCGAGGGGAAGGACATCGTTGTTTGTTTACCGGGGGCTAGGATTGAACATGTAACTGACAGGGTAGAGAAGGTATTGGGACATGGCAAGGGGGGGTCTATACTGGTACATGTAGGAACAAATAATGCTGACAGGGAGGGAACAACTGCGATAATACAGAAGTATAGACAGTTAGTGAGGAAGGTAAAGAAGACGAGAGTTGAACAGGTTATTCTGTCAGGAATGTTGCCAGTAATGGGAGGAAGGGGGGCAACGTATAGAAACTGTAAGAGGATGGCGATCAACGCACTAGTTGAGCAGATGTGTGAGGAAGAGGGGGTGGGATTCACAGATTTATGGGGATACTTTGTTGGGAGGGAAGATATGTACATGAGAGATGGCCTCCATCTTAGTGGAAAGGGGGCAGCAGTTTTCTCAGAGAACCTGCTGCGATCTGTTGACAGTGGGACAGGTTGTATCTATTTAAACTAGATTCGCAGGGGGGACTCACAGAAAAGCCTGAAAATGGAGGCATAGATAAAGACAGCACAAATAAATCAGCAAATAACAGTCTGGAAAACTCTTCTGAAGCTGGATATAAATGTGTTTGTTTAAATGCAAGGAGTTTAGTAAACAAAAGAAATGAACTAAACATTATGGTAGAAGATATTGACCCTCATATAATAGGTATAACCGAATCCTGGACCACCACCGATATATCAGATGCTGAATTGGGACTGACAGGATATGTAATGTTTAGAAAAGATAGAATAGGAAGAAAGGGAGGTGGAGTTATTTTATATATTAAAGAATCTATTCAGGCTTATGAAATAAAATTAGAAAGAGAAGCAGATTGCGAAGAAGCTGTTTGGTGTAACATAGTTACAGGAAACTCAACGTTAACAGTTGGGTTAGTTTATCGAAGTCCAAACATAAGCATAGAAGAGAATGAAAAAATACAAAACGCTATAAGGGAAGTAAGCAAACGGGACTGTATTATTATGGGGGATTTTAACCACGGGCATATACAATGGAAATCTCTACAGAGTATGGGGAGTGAGGACCACAAGTTTTTAGTTTTAGTTCAAGATACTTTCCTTTCTCAACATGTGCTAGAACCAACCAGGGGTGAGAATGTGTTAGACATAGTTTTGTCCTCACAGAATGAATTAGTTGACAATGTCAAGATATGTGAGCCACTGGGGAGTAGCGATCACAACCAGATACATTTTACCATCAAAGTAAAATCAGAAAGGAATAGTAAAAAGCAGTATAGGAGAAATTTCCACAAAGGAAGGTATAAGGACATGAGGAAATATTTAGCAAAGATAGACTGGAATAACACACTGAAAAATAAGACAGCAACAGAATGCTGGAATATATTAAAGAGTGAAATTAAGTGCATAGTCGATAAATTTGTACCCTTCAAAAAACAAGGAAAACGGTCCAAAAAGAAACACTTATCGAAAGAAGCCATTAGAAAAATTAAGTATAAACAAATGATGTGGAAGTCATATAGATGTACTGGAAATGATGAAGACTACAACAGTTATAAAGAAGCACTTAACCAAGCTACAGCTGAAATTAGAAATTCAAAGAGAAGCTATGAACAACAATTAGCTAGTAATATAAAACATGACAGCAAGAGGTTTTATGCGTATGTTCGAAGCAAACAGAAAGTTCGAGATAAGGTCGGTCCTCTAGAAGATAGTGCTGGAAATATAATATCAGAGGGATTCTTAATGGCAGAAGACCTGAATGAGTTCTTTAGTTCAGTGTTTACCAGGGAAGATATTAGTTCACTGCCAGTACCAGAGGCTAAGTTCAAGGGGGCAGATTCAGACTATTTAGGACAATTAATTGTAACCCCGGAAATGGTAGCTAAGAAAATAAGGGCTATGAAGGATAATAAATCACCTGGAGTGGATGGTATTCCACCCAAACTACTATTGGAAATTGTAGAACAAATTAGCATACCGCTTGCAACAGTTTTCAATTTGTCATTAGAAGAGGGAGTGGTTCCTTTAGAATGGAAAGAAGCAAACATTATACCGTTATTCAAAAAAGGTTCGAGAAACAAGTCAGAGAACTATAGACCAGTGAGTTTAACATCAGTGATTTGTAAATTGTTAGAAAGACTAATTAAAGATCACATGGTGGATTTTCTTGTTAAACAAAACTTGATAAACCCATCTCAACATGGTTTTTTTAAAGCGAGGTCATGCTTAACAAATATGTTATGTTTTTTGGAAGACATCACTAAGTGGGTAGATGAGGGATCACCAGTAGATATCGTCTACTTAGATTTTCAAAAAGCTTTCGACAAAGTACCACATCAAAGATTACTGCTTAAACTAAAGGCCAGTGGCATAGGAAATGGTATAATAAACTGGATAGAACAATGGCTGATTGATAGAAGACAACGTGTAGTAGTTGATGGGGAGGCTTCAAACTGGAAATCGGTATTCAGTGGGGTACCACAGGGATCAGTACTAGGACCTATATTATTCTTAATATATATCAACGATTTGGATGATGAAATAACAAGCAAGGTGTTGAAATTTGCGGATGATACAAAAGTGTTTAGAAGGATTAAAAGTGATGGAGATAGACAACATTTACAAGATGATCTTGACAAGTTGATCAAATGGTCTGAAAAGTGGCAAATGCTGTTCAATTTTGGGAAATGTAAATGCCTCCACACAGGACATGGGAACGAAGAGGTAGAATATACAATGGGGGGTACTGTACTAAGTACTACTGTAAAAGAAAAGGACTTAGGGTTAACCATTAGTGCTGATATGAAGGTTTCAGAGCAGTGCGGAATTGCAGCTTCAAAGGGAAATCAAATCCTTGGATTAATTAGGCGAAACATAACGTATAAGGAAAAAGAGCTAATAATACCGCTGTACAAAACAATAGTTAGGCCTCATTTAGAATATTGTATTCAAGCGTGGAGGCCATATCGCAGGAAGGACATAGATATGCTAGAAAGAGTGCAGAGGAGAGCAACTAAAATGATACCAAAACTGAGGGATCTTAGTTACGAAATACGCCTAAAAAATGCGGTTTAACAACACTAGAGACCAGGAGATTGAGAGGAGATCAGATAGAAGTGTTTAAAATATTGAAGGGTTATGAAAATATTGATAGAAATATTTTTTTATCAGTTAAGAAAGATAGAAGGACTAGAGGACATGAACTTACATTGGCAAAGGAGCAGAGTAGATTGGATATAAGAAAGTTTTCTTTTTCACAAAGGACTGTAAATGAATGGAATAGATTACCTGCTGATTGTGTGGGTGCTAGTAGCGTGAATATGTTTAAAAATAAAATCGACACATACCTCAGACGGGCGGGATACACATAGATAAAAGGGTCGGACTCTCGATAAGCCAAAGGGCTTCCTTGTCCACCTGCCACCTAGAGTTAATTCTCTGGGTGGCAATCTTGTTAAACATCATATACGCCGATTTTGGTGCTTTTACCACAAAACCCACAATTATTCTTGTTATTTACACATATCTGCTCCACTATTTTGGTTTATCGAGAGTCCAATACTTTTTTTATCTACGTGTATCCCGCCCTTTTAAGAGAGGGTGCAGGGGGGTCCTGGATCACAATTCACAGTGAAAATATTTGATAAAATACCATTTCTTGTTTTACGAAGAGATCGAAATTTTAGTCACCTGTCCTAGGCTGTCGACAATTTCACAAAGAAAGTGATACCTCAATCACGGTTCACAAGGAAAATATATTTTAAATCACGCATCACGCTGTTGCACCTGATCACGAATCACAGGGATAGAAAAGAGCTTTCACGTTTCAAGAGGAAATAATTTTGCTAATCAAGAAGAGCACCCCCTCTTTTAAGGTGTCGATTTTATTTTTAATCTGTCCCATTCATTTATAGTCCTTTGTGAGAATGAGAAGTTTCTTATATCTAATCTACACTACTCCTTTACTAATTTAACTTCATGGCCTCTGGTCCTTATATCTTTCTTAACTGAGAAAAAAATATTTCTATCAATATTTTCATAACCGTTCAATATTTTAAACACTTCTATCTGATCTCCTCTCAAATCTCTTGGTCTCTAGTGTTGAACCTCATTCTTTTAGGCGTATTTCGTAACTAAGATCCCTCAGTTTTTGTATCATTTTAGTTGCTGTACTCTTTCTAGCATATCTATGTCCTTCTAGCGACATGGCCACGCTTGAATACAATATTCGAAATGAGGCCTAACTATTGTTTTGTACAGCGGTATTATTAGCTCTTTTTCCTTATACGTTATATTTTGCTTAATTAATCCAAGGATTTGATTTCCCTTTGAAGGAGCAATACCGCACTGCTCTGAAACCTTCATATCAGCACTAATGGTTAACCCTAAGTCCTTTTCTTTTACAGTAGTACTTAGTACAGAACCCCCATTGTATATTGTACATCTTCGTTCCTATATCCTGTGTGGAAGCATTTACATTTCCCAAAATTGAACAACATTTGTCATTTTTCAGACCATTTGATCAACCTGTCAAGATCATCTTATAAATGCTGTCTACCTCCATCACGTTTAATCCTTCTAAAAATGTATCATCCGTAAATTTCAAAGATGAAGACTCCCGAGAAAGATGCCACAGCTAGAATCAACAAAGCCAACCAGACTTTCGTAATGTTGAAATCCACCTGGCTGTCAAGACAGCTGAGATTAAAAAAAACTAAATTTACAATAGTAACGTCCTCAGCGTACTTCTCTGTTGCTCTGAATGCTGGAAGCTGACAAGATAGCCGTATGCTGGACAGCGGACGGAAGACGGAGAGGAGTCCGACCGAAAGAGACATAGAGACGAATTAATAGCGGAAAGGAAATGAAGGCTGACGTGGAGTACGATCAACACACGGGCTGCCGACCGACAACAGTGACGTTCTCTTTTTGATGCCTTGTGTGCCACCTGAGTGGAATAAGTGAGTGAGCGACCCCTTATCAGGCAAAAGCACAACGTGCTTTCAGACTGTGCATGGCACCCATTGTGTCAATATAAATGAAATTCAGAACAATTACACTCACACACGCCACACATGCGCACACTCGCACACACACACACACATACTCGCCACCCGTAGACGCTGTTAGCAAACAAATTTTTTTTAAAAATAAAAACTCGGTTTACGCTTATTGTTGGGCAAATTATTTCCTGAAACGTGACGCTTACGACGCGCGCATGTTTAGTGATTTTTATAGTAAAAAGCTCCCAAAACAAACGTACGGTAATTTACTCGCTCTTCGTATTTTTTGGGATAAAAACTCCAATACCAAAACGGGGAAAAACTGTTGAAATGCAAAAAACCGGTGACGAGAGTCTCAGACATTCTCGTGAGACGAGGCTGAAGAAATCGCGTAGACCACACATGACAACGACGCAGAAGAAGAGTACGGCTCTTCGGTTTCTATTCGAAGCACCTGGTGATTGTAAGCATCAAGGAGAGGAAGACATAGACCAGTTGGAATCCACTGCTGCAGGACCAAGTGATGGAGTTAACGTAGCCGGTCGTGCTGATGACAACGACTTTGACTTGTCTGATATTAGGGTCTTTTCTTACTCTTGCAGTGATGGTATCATTACTGTTGCTGTATTTTGAAGTTGGTGGTCTGGCAGACCAGCACCTTCTATTAACAGTTATTTATTTATAACATCTTAGAAATGCATGCATGGCTAGAAGATGGAACACTAGACAAGCGTGCGTTGAATCTAGTGATTGTGTTGTTGATAAGGATTTATTTACGACATATACTTTTGCAAACTAACAACACTAAATAAATAAATCCTTATCAACAACACAATCACTAGATGCAGCGCACGCTTGTCTTGCCAAACCATTGCAATATATGCTGTATGATAACTATTTATATGTTGCCCTTATCATGATACCACGATGCACAGAAACATAATTTGTACTCACACAACACTACACAAATTTGCTTAACATTGTGGTCTTTAGTAGGGTTTCTTTAAGTATGTATTGGCGTAACGTCTAATCATTGTCCACCTGTCTTTCAATTTCAATTGGATATTTATGGACAGGGCTTGTGTAGAATACTTGAAACAAATTTAAAAAGGATCGATTTTTGTATGGAATTATATTACGTAAAGGCAAGCGGCAGCGTTGTGACAAGTCGCTCTTCAATGGCGGAATACATTAAATATGCAAAACGAAAAATAATCAACAACGTATTACATTTGAAAATTTTCACAAAGTCAGGGTTAGTACTGCATTCCTGCCAACTTCCGAAATCAGAGAAATTTGACATAGGTCGTGAGTCTCAACAGTCTTGTTAGGTTGGATATTGGGGAGACGGGTGGCGTGGTGACCCGGGGGTATACAGTGACCCGGGGGCAGGGAGTGCAGTCGCACCAGGGCACCGAGTGTGGGGGGCGCCGTATCGACGATTGACTTACATACGCAATTCTGCTCTTCAGTTTTGACAACCACTGTTTGAACTTGGCTGCTGTTCAGTCTGCCTGTCAGAAACGATTTCTTATGACATGTTCTGGGACATTTGAAACGGTATCTTTTTGCACATTCAGTTGTGCGATTCGATCAATTAATGGCAGATGGGGCCCAGCATTGTTAAACCGGAGTACAAAAACCGCTGGAGGCCTTGGAATACCCGAGTGGAGACTGTCGTAGCTATTAATGGTTCGATGACAACATTGTGGGGCTATTTGAGAAGCTGACCGAGGACCTGAATAAATAACCGGGCACCATTATCGCAAGCCAGTGGTGGTAGTTAGTTGACCACACTACCCCTGGCAGATATCCTACGCAATGTGTGGGAGTTCGCAGAATTACTTGTGCTGCTGTAATTTGGTCTAAAACTGTCTGTCCGTCGTGCCGTTTTGTCGGAACCATGAAAACAGCATTGTAGTGTATTCCCGTTTCCGGCTAACCGTTTAACGTGCTGACTTTTCCGTGTATATGGAGCTGGGTTATTATTGTATTGTGCTGGCGAATACGTGTTAACTAGAAGTTGTAGCTTGTCGTTCTTGTGTATTCTAATCCCACGGAACACCACATTTGGCGACGAGGATGGGATAAACTGGTATGAACATGTACCAAAAGGTATTAAGCACACATACACATCGATGACATTTTGAACTGACATTCAAAGCAGCCGTACGTAGCTACAGACGGCGAGGTGAATCAATGCTGTTGGTGAATGTGATTCAGTATGGCAGCAGTATTCAGTGAACTGGCGGGTGTGCCCGTATTCGAATTTAACAAAACTGATATTTTTGGATTGGCGAATAAATGGAAAAACTGGAAGTTTTCCTTCGAAATGTATGTCATCGCACCTGGCGTGACAGATAATACACAGAAGTGGGCGCTACTTCTCCATATGGGGGACAGCAGCTGCAGAAGCTGTTTCAGAGCGTGATACCGGGAACGCTAATGGCTATGACAAATGTCTACATGCACTAGATAATTACTTTGAGGTGAAGAAAATGTGCCAAAAGATCGACAAAACCTCCTGGCTACTGCACCGGAAGGAGGTGAGAATATAAACAACTTAATTGTCAGACTGAAGAAAATGGTTGAATATTGTGAGGTCCTGTACTTTATATGTGGTAAGGTGTTGAAGATGAAAGTCTATCGACAGGAAGATTTAACCCTTGCCAAACTTCAGCAAATCGTGAATATTTTTGACGAGTTGGAGGCTTTCCTTTTGGCGCCCACTGGTGCCTGGGAGGAAACACCGGACAGTCCGGTAGCTTCACATTAACTCTCCCAACAGCAAATTCCATGGAAAATGCTGGAAATGTGACGGCATTGGACACATGGGAAAAGACTGTAGGAGGTCAAAAAAGCACACATGTGAAAAATGTGGGAAAATCGGACATTTTCCAGTTTGTTGTCACACAAAGCATCAACAGGGCGGCGCCACCAATGCTGGCAGGCCCCAGTGTAGTCGCGGAAGCAGGTGGAGATCACGTGGACGTGGGAAAGAAAAAGTCGGAGCCATTGACGAACGAGACAATAAAGTAGAGGAACGTGATACGTTCTACTTGTTCTCTGTGAGTCCCAATGCGCCTGCAATGCCAGTTAACATCGAGGGGAAGTGTGTACACACGATTGTAGACTCTGGTTCTAGCTGCAACATAATCCCAGAAGCCGTATTCCGCAAGATGCCAGATTTGAAGTTGAACAGCGGTAGTAGTCAAGTTTACGCATACGCCTCTCAGAGCCATTGGAGGTGATGGGTATGTCAGTTCAAGGAGCTGGAGATGTCGATGCCGCACGACTGTTAGTGGTTAGAAGCGACAGTAGTGTATAAGCGATTCTGGAGGGGTATCCTGCGGTGTTTATGGTCATTTTTGAGCGATACTAGGGAGGTTTCGAAAGCCGCCCCCCTGAGCAAAGTTAGTAGTCACGTGACCGTATGTAGTGCGCCTCCTAGCGGAAAGAAGTGTACCTAAGCGTCCGTAGTGCCATCTAGCGACTCGGACTTTAAAACATACTCGGACTTTAAAACATGTGATGTATGTATGTATGTATGAAGAATTAGTACTAAGGGAATAACTGGTAAAAACCAGTTTGAAAGTTGATGAGGTTTTTAATGACACCCCCTAACGAGGAGTGTAGAGAGGGTGTGATTATTAGTTGTGTATTAATGTACGTGTATGTGAGGGGAGTGTAGAGAGAATGTGTATGAATGTGCGTGTATGAAAGAACTAACGAAACACAAGAGTATACGAGTGCACACGTATTTTATTGACGAATGATACAAGCGTATAATATGAAACCGTGTTTTATTAAGCGAAGTACACGAACATCAAGACTTGTGGGTGAGTGAACACCACGACAGAGGTCGTGAGCTTAGGGGTCAATACGACCACGCCAGTGGCTCGCGGGATGACGATGATGGTACGACTTACGGGTGAGTGAACACCGCGTCAGAGGTCGTGAGCTTACGGGTGTGTGACCACCGCGCCATAGGCTCGAATCGTTAATGACGATGATGATGATGATGATATCTGTTCGTTAATGAAACACGGTTATCGCAGTTGTTTAAGCCAATCGAATACGCGGCAATCGTTTGCTACCAGATCAGTGCCGAAACCTTTTACGAAATCCTTCATGACAAGTCCACGACATCGAAACATGAGATAAGCAACACAGTATTGTCCACAAACGTTAGACACGGGACTCTGCAGTCTCTTAGAATTATGAGTCCACGTTACACAATGTTTATTCAAGAAACGTCGTAACTCGACGTGCCGTGGCGGCAAGCCGTAAGAGCAGAAGTATTCGCCGCAACCGTTGGCGTCTACGTAGATCGCTATCCAATGTTCTCCGGGTTTACCCGTGTCGTGCGTGTTGCACACGAAGGCGACGAGGTAAGCGTCTATCTGGAGTTCGAGGAGTACGTCTTTGGGTACGATCCCGCGCATGACGACACGGGCGTGCGTATCGCGGGTGAGTAGAAGGACGAGCTGCATGGTTTCCATCAGTTGTCGTAGATGACGTTACGATTCCTGTCGATCTCCAGCACCTTCTCGAACTCGGCGTAGGCGACGACGTTCACAGTGGTTGTCAGCGCGTCGCGGAAATGAATCTCGACGCGCACGTTGCCCTTTTGTACCAGATGGAAGCAGCAGTCGTCGCACGCATCGGGGGTGAGGTCCACGCCGAAGAAGGTGTAGCCGTGTCGGAAGTCGTAGCAAGTCAAGCCGTTCCCTTCGTCCTGCCACGCCTTACCCGTCGAGGTGAACAGGTTATGGTAGCACCTGACAAAGAGGTTGTTGACGAAGTCGGGCTGGAAAGGTTTGGCGGGTATCTGTCGTCCGTCGACGTACACGGCGAAGAAGTTGATGTGGTTGTTTTTAGCGTGAAAGGGATTTTTGTCGTAGCGTCCGTTGTAGGCGTCGTTATCGATGCAGCACAGCACGAGACGTTTCGGAATAGTAACAAGAAAGAGGTTCTCGTGCGTGTACGAACGGGTAACTGTGGGAATAGAGTAGACCTTGCATTCGTCAGGTCGCAGCGGATACTTGGCGGTGGCCTTTTCGAGGGCTTTGATGTGTGCCATCTGCACACTCGGATTCAGGGTGACTTTCTTGACGAACAGTGTAGCGTTGACGATCTGTATCTTGTAGGCGGGGTTGGCTCCACCAGCAATGAGCGGGAACGCATCCTTGCTGCGTACGAAACGCATCTTGAGCTCGACGCCGTTGATGAGGAGTTTATCCTGAAGCAAGAGGTCGACGTGGACACGACCTATCATGTCGACCACACGACTCTGGGCGATCATGTGGCGTCTGGCAACGAACCCCGCGTTGGCTGTCGGATCGGCACCATCAATGACGACGGCGTCCATACGACCGGCCGTGTCCTTGTACCACATCTAACTCGTCAGTTGCGTCTCCTTGGCATCGTCACCGTAACTGAGCAGCGTCTCTATGTAGGCACGGTATGGGTACGTGTTGGTCGAGGGAGTCACGAGCGTTCCGTTCAGGTAGAAATCGACCTGACCGAACAGCGAATGGAGCCAGTTATTCACGGGAGCGACGGGATCGGCGGGGTCGAGATCACTTCCGTCGGCACGCGTCACCTTCGCCCGAACGTGTAGTTTCGTGTCGGCGAGATCCAAGTAATCGTCTCCCGAACCGGGTACGACGAATTCGATCGGTCCACCCGAGTCGAGCGAGGACACCGGCTGGTGATTGACCGTGCGAATGTCGATGATGGCGGTCTGAGTCAGAGGTACGGTGAAGAGATCGAGTTCTCTCTTGAGTCCCTCACACGATAGTTTATGAACGAACGCCATCGTCGAATATATCGGGTTCACGACGTACCTTCGGTTTCTGCTGTTTCCTCCGACGTCTCGCTGGTGTACTGACTCGTTTCGCAGGGGGTGAGCCTCTTATACGCTTGCGCGGTCGCACGCCAGGGGTCAAGAGATCACTCATCATATCTCTACCGTCAGTGGTGACGCGACGTTTGGCGGCCGTTCTGATGTTCTGTCCCGACAGGACGTCGTCGGCTATGCGTGCGCCGGTCGACAGAGCTCTCTTTCCCAACGCCACGGCTCCTCTCTTGACGAGTGGCATGACGCTACGCAGTAGACTTCCGAATAGACTTCCCAGTCCGTGACCTCGTTGGTGTCGGGCACCCACGAAATAAGGAATCGCACCTCCCGCTTGACGATCGTAGTAGTCGGTGTAATTCATCTCTCTCTAGAACAGTGCCGTCCGTTGGCACGCGATATCCGGTGTCGTCTCTTATATCTAACTCGATCGTGCCAAATTCTTTGTAGAGCACGGGTACGTAGTGAATCTTGTCGAAGGTCTTCGATACGATGTCGCCATGGCGACCGCTCACCGGGATGATGCGCAGCAGCGGCACGAGACTGTCACCAACAACTCGTGGTTCCACGACATCCGTATAGATGTAGAGCGAGTCGAGTCCTCGTTCCATGGTGATCACGGTGTCGGCTTCCGTGATCAATACCTTGAACTCGGGTGCATCGGGATCCTTCGGGAGATACTCCAGCGTAGCGGTGCGAAAGCCGAGAACGGCGGTCAGTATATCAGCACGAAAGACGGTATTCGGTGCCATGTGCACCGATACCTTACGCGTAATGATGTTGTAGCTTAGTTTCACTCGTCCCTCTCCCACCACGCGACGTAGAGAGGCGTTAATGGCGAGGATCAGTGACCACGGATCTTTATAGTATCCGGTTCCGATTCGGATAGTCTTCGTGTGCAGGGACCGTGGGTGCTCTTCGTCTATCGGTAGTGTCACAGCGAACCCCGCGTCGTCGTCTACGATGTTGTACCAACTGTGCGGGTACTGTACCTGCACCAGTCCGCATTCCCATTGTCCCCGTAGTAGGATACGTTTCGGTAGCGTCGTGATGTAGTGGGTCAGCGTGTTGTCGGGGTGCGTGTGCATGGAAGCATTGCTAGGCAACGTGAGATAGAAATCACTCGGTTCCATGTTGTTGTTGTTGTTGTTTCAACGTCGGACTGGGTAGCAGGTAACCCAACGAACTGCTCAACAGGGCCGTCCACAGAGTCGGATCGTGGTGACCGAACGTCAGGTTGTAGATGCTGACCAAGATGACCGTGTACAAGACGACGACCTGACACAGAAAGACGATCTCCTCTTTGGGACACGCGGTACCGAATATGTGCCACGGAGTCCTCTCTTTCTTTAGTGGTGGTGGTGGCGGTAGAGTGTCGACGTCGTCTTCTTCTTCTTCTTCTTCTTCTTCTTCGTCGCTAACGGTGATGCGTGATGTTGTCGCGTCTGCCATACGTGGACGACTGACATCGCGACGGACGCACAATTAGTCTTTATAACCCGACGAGACCCTTGGCGTCGATCCAGCTGTTGAACTTCGAAGGGTATCCGACCCATTTCACCAACACCTCCCGTCGCCTGCCTACCTTGCGGCGCTGTACTATCGATTCCACGCGGTACAGTTTATCGACCGGAACCGTCAACTTCTGCATCTCCGGTTCGTTGAAGGTACCGTCCAGTATCTCGCCGAGATCGTCCGTTAGACGATAGACGGGTGGATCGGACGGATGCACTTCGCGTATCGTGAATAGTTCCTCTGTCCAATTCATCGTGTAACCTTTATCGAACCGTCTCTTGACCTTGCTGATACGTATGCGATCCCCCACGTGGTACATGGGTACACCCTTACCGTGATGACCACCGTACAGACGCTGCCACACCTCTTCCTGATTAGTCGCATCCACCTGCGACGGAGACATCCCGATGCTGCGGTGAGGCGTGTCGTTGTACGTGCGCACCAGATCCGGAAGGATATCGATGTACCGCCACGCTTCTTTGTGTGTCAGGTATCGCCACATCCGCGACATTAGTGTGCGATTGAAGCGTTCCTCGATGCTCGCCTTGATCTCCGCGTTGTAGGTGGAGAAGTGTTGGATGCCGTACCTGTCCAATACACCCCGAACGCTACGGTTATAGAATTCCAGACCTCTATCGGTCTGCAACGACAGCAGCTGAATGTCGGTGAAGAGGCCTTTCAGCGCCTTCGACACAGATGTCGCCGACTTGTTCTTCAGTGGAACGCATCGGGCGACTTTCGAGAAGACGTCGATCACCGTGAGCAGGAACGTTGTACCGTCGTTTTCTTTTTTTCAGACTGGTCACGTCGACGAGATCGGCCTGCCACTGTTGATCCCGTCCTCCGACGACCGTGCGCCGACGCTTGAAAAGAACTCTTACCGGTTCATGTAGTGTATAGGCGTTCTGTTCCGATAGCCATTGTTCGACGATTTTTCTCGGTACGCGCGGTACGGCGGTTCGTCGCAAAGACGCGATTCCTCCGTAACTACCCACCTTGGAGGGGTTGAAGTAGACGTCCTCCAGCTGTTTACGACGGCGCACCATGATGACGTACGTATGATATAATCGATGGTAATCCCGCACACGATGGGAAGTCCGGCGTAAGCAACACCGGTAAACAGACGTGTTAGACTGTCCCGTGGATCACACATTATGTCGGTGAATCGAGATGATGCGTCTCTTTTATTCGAGACGTTCCCATGTCTTACTAGTCGACGACGGTGGCGTAGGTAGAGTAGACGGGCTCATTCGAGATCGTCTCCGCGAGAGGGGTGTCCACTGCAGCGTTCGACGCGCTCTACCGAGCGATCGTGCGGCCGCCGCTTCTATGGTACGCTTCCTTTGTTCCTGTCGAATGGCCAGTCTCCTGGCCTCGTTACCCACCAACTCCATGGGCAGATTCATGTCGCCGAGTTGATGCGCAAACACCTGCCACCCCGTCGGAGAGCCGATGGTCTTGCGCTGACGCAACAAATCGTTCACGAGGTCCACCACTTTACTTCCGGGTACCGCTACGCCTTTGTTCATGAGCTCTCCGCGCGCATTCCACGCGACGTCTCGTTTCAGACGTTCCATCAGTCGTCTGGCTTTGGCCTGGAGCCGTTTGGGAACACTGTCGATGACTTCCGCTTCCACCCCCACCTCCGGCGGGGTCGGGTCCGTATTAGCCGCCGCCGCCGCCGCCGTGACCACCGGGGACGTGTCCTTGTTGACCGTTATCACGCGCATCGGTTCGCGCGTGCGTCGATCGGACAACGCGTTGTAGCGTTGCAACACTTGATTATACATGACGACCTTGTCACCGTCGGCGAGATCTTGTCTGTCGAGTATGACTTTCATCTCGTCGTCGAGTACCTGTACTTTGCGTCCTAGGGTATCTGTCGGTGCCGGTGCGCGTAGACTGTCCAACAGTCGCGGATCTACCAAGGCCATCTTCCGTGCGTGTTCCATCGTCGTCTACTTGAGTAGCACCTGTTTTAGCAAGGGTAGAAAGACCGCACCGGCCAAAGGTGCCAGCAGTGCCGACAGGAAACCACCTGTCTGTCCCCCTCTGCCCTGGTTGTTACCCTGTAGCAAGATGCGACGTCTCCTCGCTGCAGGTGCGTCTCTCTGTGCAAAAGCACGCAGGTTTGTTTTGTACACGTTCAGAGCACGTCTCTGCGCGACGGTCAAGGGCAAGTTCTTCTTTAATATGTTGTAGGCACACTCGGCTAGTCCACACAACAGATCGGCGTCGGCGTTTCTGATGATGGCTCGTCTCACTTTCGTGCTCTTGTACCTGTTTAGCGTCTGTATGCAGAGGATGTGTTTCTTCACGAGTTCGGACATGCTGTTGTCTTCACGAGCATGCTGCGACTGAAGGAACGAGGCGCTGCGCGGACGTCTTATACCTTGGGTTGGTACACGTACTGGACACTGTCGTCCGGAAGGACGCCCGTGCGCAGACGCATGTCGTCGAGCGTGTCCTGTTTCAGATCGACGAGGAGATAACCGTACGGGAGTGACGTGGCGTCTCGGAACGCTTCCTGTACAAACTTCAGGCGTCCCGGGTACATCTGTCGTGCCAAATGTCCGATCTGTGACGCGTCGCGAGGATTCTTGAAGATCACCATGTAGTGTGCGTTCAGACTGATCGTGCGACTCTCCTTGTTCTTCGGAAACAAGTTCTGCACGAGATACAGTACGGACGTGTTCTGGTGATGACTCTTTTTCGTGAACAAGGTCGTGACCCGTTCGTCTGTTTCTGCCATCAGATCATCGATGACCACGAGGTTACGCGTCGATGCGTCGAACGCACCGCTCGGCAAGCCTTCCTCGAATCGTACCAGGTCGTTGTCGACGTAGGCACTCTGCCATACGCCGTAACACCACGTGATCTTCTCTGGAGGCGGATCGATCATCGTTGCGGCGTGACGTAGCAGACGCATCACGAACGTGGTCTTACCGCATCCCGTCGGCCCCGCGACGATGCAGGTGAAGGGGTGTTTCCATCGCGTGTCCATCTAGTAGTCGCCGGTGGCGTTCGACAATGTCGCGTTGACCACTGTGCTGTTAGTTGCGACGACACCTCCACCACACCAACGATTGAAGGGATCGCGGAACAAGACGTACAAGACGTACAGATACAGACCGAGTATTCCCACTAGTGCTACAGCTACAAGCGTTCCCGTCCGTGACATGCTACGTTATGACTATCGATTGCGTGGCATCTGACTAAATAGTGTTATCTTTTTTTTTTCTTTTTTTTTTCGTATGTCTCCACCTACTAACCGCGTGACAGCTAGAGGCGCCTATAACCCCAACTGACGTAGGGGCGCATTTCCTCATCGTTTCAGCAGTGGTTCGGCATTACACGTCCACCGGTCCCGTGGTGATTCCGTCTTCGTTGACCACGCGCTTGGCGTAGAAGTAGGTCAACGCCGCACGTTCCTGGATGTACGTCAGCACGGACGAGTGATTGACCCGGAACCCGCGGTTCTTCCCACTTCCGCTGCGACGATTGGTCAACACGTCCAGGAACGCCTGCTTGTCGATGGTGAGTCGTTTGTTCAGACCTTTGGTGCTGTATTTATCGACCGTACCCGAACAATAGTAGGTCTTGCCGCACAGGCCCAGGAAACAGTCGCCGGACCATTCGACCTTGAAGAGACCCGGTGTTCTCTTGTCGTACGCCTTGCGTTCCTTGCAAGACGTCTCGGTGCCGTTCCACGGGCGACCGGCCAGGCGACAGCGCACGTAGTCGTTCTGATGATCGTCGCAACATTCGGACGATAGCCATTCGGAGCGGTGACGATAGTAGTGGTCGCGCAGTGCCGGGGTCACGAGGTCGTCGACGGACTCACCGGCCAGAGCCAAATAGGCGCTGTCCGTATCGGTTTCGCAGTACTCGAACAGCGGACGATCCACGTACCTGACCATGAAGTCGTAGTAGAACTCCAACATGCGTAGTTTGGCCCACTGCAGCACGAAGAATCCCACGTGTGTGGGCAGTGCGTATTTGACGGTGCGCTTGTGCATTTCGATCTCGTACGCATCGGCAGCGACGATGTCGAGTTGACGGAAGCGACGATTGTTGATCGCGATCGATGCGCTCTTCTCCGTGCAGTAGGTGACATCGCGGTGCTTATCGACGTTGGTGATAAATTTCCCATAGGAAGAATTGCCCATAAGCTTGTTGGTATCCGCGATCATGGCCTTGTCGGGATGGGCGTCTCCTTCGCGACGTGCGGTGGACACCGCCTCGCCGAATCGTCGGAAGCAGGCGACCGGTGTGTACTCGATGACCTGGTAGACGTGCGTCACCTCGAGTCCGTGGGCGAGGTACCATCGCAAGAGAGGTGTGGCGAGCAAGATCTTATCCCCACGATAACTCCCGACGAGCATGCGACGCGGAGTTGCCATGGTGTTGTGTTCTTCGGCGTAGCGATGCATGAACGGTCCGAGATCATCGCGGGTCAGGTGAATGTTCTTGAAGATGGGCTGCATCTCGGCAAAGTGCGCGCGCAGGTCCTCCGGTACACGTATGTCGCACTGAATCATACCGAACACGCTACCGTTGCATACACCTGTCAGGATCTGTTGTGACGTCATTTTCAAGCGCACGTGTCGACGACGTTGGCGAACGTCCAGAAACTTTTTTACGCACGGATCGCGTCTCGTGACCTTCCACTCGCATTCCCACAACTCGATGACCCTCACAAAGTGTCGAAGATAGGCTGTGTTCTTTCGTGTTTCGGCGAGCAGTTGCGTTATGGTTTTCCCGTTGACCTCGTTGAACTCGCGTCCGGTGCACGGACACCCGTGGTAGTAGCATCCGTGAAACTGATAGGCCGTCTTCGTTTCGCTGCACCAACCGTCCACCAACAGTTTACCGATGCGCTTCTCTCGACTGTTGGACTGGTGACGTATGGCGAGTCCCGTGCTTTCGGACTCCCACGTAAGCCATTCGACAGCCGTCTGACCTGTGGGCTGTGCCACTTCGGGTCGGAACTCTTTCTCTTCCCGTCGCCGCGTGTACCATCCAGTCGGCATCTCTTGTGATATCGACCACAGATACAATGCATTCGCATCGTAGCCAACAATGGACTGACACGTTCGTGCCGCGTCACCGTAGTCGTTACGACGTATCTTCGTGACCCCCTTCTCGTGATGTCTGGTGAAGATGAGTGACGGCCCTCCGACGATGTTCTCTCTGATGAGCTGGTGGACGTCCTTGTTCGTCTCGTTGAAGAGCGTAAAGAACGTCCTCTCCGGTACGTAGGTGAACAGGTAGGACAAGGTCAAACCAGGTATACTGATCCCTTGTTTGAACATGTCGAGACCGCGGTGTTGGTAGAAGTCGAACTGTTTGGCGATGGCCTCCAAGAACGGTACGACGTCTCTGTTGTTATACCAGACGAGAAAGTCTCGCAAAGTCTCCATGTCGTTGTATCGCCACACCTTCCGACATCGTGTGTAGTCGTCGTCGGATATACCTTCGTTGTTCAGTCGACTGAAGAAGGACTTTTTGGGAGGTAGAACGGTGTCGTCGAGTCTCTCCAAGCTGTCCATGTATTCGTAAGGGAAGTGACCTTTCGTGACTGCACAACCGTACGCTTTCAGGTACTTGTCGTACGAGAATCCCGGGGCAATGTAATGAGTCATGTCGAGGAATTTGAGGTTGTCCGTCGATAGACACATTAATTAAACGTGTTGCCACGTTTGATCACGTGAAACGTCCCCTCCTCCTCCTCCTTCTCCTCCTCTCCGTCCTCTGTTGCTTTCTTTTCGGACAGGAAGTAGGGTACCAGGAACTGTTTGACGACGTTCAGATCGTACCTGCCCGAGTTGAAACCGATGACGGGCAACTGATCAAGCCAACCGTACAATTGCCCCATGAGAGTTTTGTATGGATTGGTCGGTTGTCGCTGTGACTCGATGTCCCCCGCCTCCTCCACGGCGGACGCTTCCTGTTCGTTCCACTTCCTGATAGCCTCCGCGAGCTCGTGTAGGATGCCCTCGTAACTGTCTACGATGACTTCGTAGGCTGCTTCGCTCATGTTCTGAAGGATGGTCATCATGTCGGATACCAACTTGTTGCTGTCACCATCCATGATGAGACATTGCACCTGTTCGAATCCGGGTACGTTACTCGCCAGGGACACACTCAACGGTACGTGACGAGCCACCCAGTGGACCTTGGCACTGTCCGACGGAAGCTGCGATGTATCGAACCAGGACTCGAAGTCGAAGGTGGCGCGATACGGATAGTAGCGCAACCATTCGGCAACGTGAATGTTTTCGTCGTCCAACCGCTGGAAGACTGTCAGCGACGGATGGTAGACGCCACCGGAATAGATCTTTCGCACGCCTCCCGTACACCCGCGCTCGTGTCGTTCTAGCTCGAATACGCGGCTCCATAGTGCGTCGCCACACTTCCTACATCGATACGAATGACAGTACATGTTCACGTCTTGTATGTAGGAAAAGTGTGTCATGTGAAGATTGATGTACATCGTTTCAGGATAGTGACACAAGGAACGACGTACGAGTTCGGCAGTCGCCTTTCCACCTTCTTCTTCATCCGGTTCGACGAGCGTGTAGACGCACACGTTGGTCTCAAAGGTGGTCTCGACGCGATAGAGATCGTCCATCGTCACCCCGTCAAAGTCTGTCATTGCCACACCGTCACGGTCGTACTTCGCGTAGAGTACCCGCACAGCGGGTTCCAGGTGGTATCGGTCGCATCCACGATGCAGAGCCAGACATCGGAAGAGACACAGATTGTCGGTGTACTTTGTCTTGTTGACGGAGTCTCTTTCCAATCCGATGACGGCTTTGTTTCGTTTGATGTACCTCGGCAGTGTGATGTCCACACATCCTATCGGATGATGTACGATGTGATTGACGAAGAAGGTAACATTCGTGACCACCTCACATACCCATTGACTGTCCGGACGCTGATTGATGACCCACTGCAGCACGTCTGTTTCTCGGATACGTTCCAGAAACGCATCAAAGTCTGCAGTGTTTGTGATCAGACACGGTTCGTCAAGGTAACGACCACAACAGTTACAGGACGAATGAAAATACCTATACCTGTTCGTGGTCTTGTTCCTTAGCACAAAACCGTAACTAAGATTAATCTTAAACGCGTGCGTCTGTTCGCGGAACATGAGTTTCAGTGACGGTTCTAGGGCGCTCGTTTCCGGTGTCGACACTCTGTAATTGTACCTGGATTGCACGGGTCCTCTAGCCGTGTGGGTTCGGATGGTCGACCAGTGATCTCGGACGACGTCTCGTAGTTCCCTCGATAGAGTATCGGCGAAGGGAAGTCGGGGTGGCGGTTGTATCGGGTCGTCGTCGTCGTCAGCAACACTCACACGGGGTCGCTCTGTGCGTCTCGCTCGTTTGCATAGGGGTGGGTCGTTCGCTTCCATACATACCGACTTCGCGACACTCACACGTGGTCGCTCTGTGTGTCTCGCTCGTTTGCGTAGGGGTGGGTCGTTCGCTTCCATACATACCGACTTCATATGACGTAACAGGTTGTCACGTCTCGTGAACTCACGTGCACATCTCTCACAACGATGCAGTGTAGCACTAGATGGCGCCACTCGTGACGGTGATTTACTGTAGGCATGATCGTCGTGTGTTGTTGATGATGATGAATGTGTTTGGTCTATATGACGTTGTATGTCGGCGTGTGTATCGAGCACGAGACCGCAGTGACGACACGTGTGCTGTTTCATCGTACCTACAACTGAAGGATGGGAGATCCTTGCACGTGTCTATATATATATTACACTGTGTGACGTCATAAGAGGCGTGACTTGTATGAGTGTGCGTGTATATATTCGCCGATCGCAACGAGCTATGAAGGTAACAAGAACAACAGACACCGGAATCCTGGATTACATACCATCTTTATTCATGGAATTATACAATAAAAGCGAGTATATGAAAGCAAAGCTAAGCCCTACAGTGACAGACAAGCGGCGCCTATAACCCCAGCTATAGCGTAGGGGCGCATTTCCTCTTGTCGTCACTGCAGGCGCTTCTGAAGGTTATTCGCTATGTAGGCGACGTGTTCGTCGCGCACGACATTCCGGGCGATCTCCTCACACATCGTGCGCACGGCCCCGTGTAGACTGCATCGCTGGGTTGCAAACAGTGTCCCCGCTAGGGACTCTATATTGAGTTCCAGGTGTCTTACGCTGTCGAACGGCGCCGAGTAGGCCCACGGGATCGTCGTGTCGGTTTTCGACCATATGATATGGCCGTCGTATGCAAGGTCGAGCGTCGATGCGTCCCTCCTGAGCGTCTCGTATTCAGAGGCGGTCATGGTGACGTCGTAGTCGTCATTCGCACATGTCATGTCCAGTGTGAACGATGTGGATGCTGCTTCGGTGGAGGTTGAGGGTGACGTGGCTTCACATGTCATCTCCAGTAGTGGAGATGAGTTGTGCTGCCGCTCGTGCTGTTGGGTAAGTAGAGCCTGTCGCAGCGGCATGGGGGTGTGGTGACGGCGACGTTTTTGTGGCGCCCACTCTACCGGGTTCTGTGCGTATGACTGCCGAATGAGTTCCAGTCCGCTAGAGGGAGCATCGGTGGCCTGTTAGCAACACAACAACAACAACATTAGCAGGGTGTTTTTACGTCCACCATTGCTATACCACATGTACGCAGGATGGCTTGTACACGTGATACGATGTCACGTGACCACTCCGGTGTGCTCGCCATAAACCTGTAATGGTGCACTGCATATCTCAAATTGTCGTGGATCAGGTCACTACGCACCAGGTAGATGACGTTTGACTCACCTTCGAACAGGCGCCACAGTTCGTTGCTTATAAAACGAACGATAGCATCGAGTGCTACTGCACACAGCTCGGTGTACCAGATCTGCCTTTCGTCCCCCGTGTCGTCTTGTTCGTCCCAGGGCAGTGCCTCCTTCGGTGTGAGTGGTTCGTCTTCCTTCGCATCCGACACGGTTATACCGCGGGTATGGAGACTCGCTTTCACCCGTGCTACGACATTACGAGCAAACCACGGTGTGCTCGCTATGCATACCAGCTCGGATACTACCATATCAAAGCTATTATATATACGTATGGGATCTACTTTGTACATGTCTTCGTGAACGTTCGCATAGTGACGACTCAGTGACTCGGCCGCCTGGCGAGAGCAAGCAGCGGTTATAGTGGCCATAAATAGACCGTCATCTATCATTTGGTCTGCACGCTTCTGAATGCCATTCACCTTCTCTACCGCCTCCTGTAATTCACTACGCCTCCTATCCTCGTCATGGTCAATATCAGCGGCCCAATCAGTATCAATATCACCATCATTAGCAATCTCCTCATCATTATCATCATCCTGATCACTAGACCACGAACACGACCTCACATAGATGACACTTGCCTCATCATCATCATTATCACTGTCTTCAAACAGCCGACGTTTCACCCCGCGCACGCTAGGTGTTGACCAAGGAGGAGGAGTCTACAACACACGACAGAAGCAAGTGTCAAATACATCATTCATTCATTCATCGCTGTCAGGTGGCGCCACATCATTCATTCGGCACTGTCAGGTGGCGCCTCTTCCGACTGGAATATTTCCAGTAAGTCACTGTCAGGTGCCGCCTCCTCCGACTGGAATATTTCCAGTAAGTCACTGTCAGGTACCGCCTTGTCCGACTGGATTATTTCCAGTGCAATCAAGGTGTAGTTTCGATAGCCCTCCTTTGTCTCCTTTCTAATTGTCACCCTAGCCCGTTTGCCACGTAGGACATTCAGTGCCTCGTAGCGTTCTTGGCCGGGTTTAAGCGCCATATAGTCGCTTGCTGTCATTCCCCCCACGGCCCCCTGAACTATACGATCAAATCCTGTGAGCCACGCTTCATTCCCCTTGCGATCGGCAAAAAGCATACCCATAGCATACTTGTAAACAGGATTACCCGTCTGACGGCCGTGTACAGCACATGTGCTGACGCTATGGCGGTTCCCCTTCGTCATTTCAAGACGAAGGACTTTCCGATTACATATACGGCATGCCGGGTAGCATACATATTTATCTGTCAGAGCACATGTTACTAGTGTCAGTGGGCGAACAAATGCGTACGTTCCGTCACTTACTTGTTCGAGTTCTGACAGCAGCATTTCCTCGGATTTGATATTGGGCGTCGCCATCTTGTTGAGCAGTGAAGTCGAGAGCGGCAGAGCAGTGAAGTAGTCAAGAGCGGCAGCAGCGAGTCGGAGAGAGAATGTTTGTCCTGTTGGATTTACCCTGGGTTTATATACATAATCATTCCCTCCAGGCATCGATCACGTGTACCGTAGACAATGACATCACTCGCCCTTGGGTGTTCGCGTCTTATCAGGCGCGTGACTTTATCTCTCTCTCCCGTACTCTGTCACCGTGTGGCTGACTGTCTGTTTTTTTTTTGTAATGGACGCCTTAGCACTGCCTAACGAAGTCTCTCACCTGCATAAGAATCACACCGAGTATATTCTTACCTGCTTCGTTACGCTTTGAACTCTTACCCCAATACCCTTCCGCACTGGGTACATTCTCAATAAGTCGTGCGTCACCTGTAGCCAGCAAGCGTTGCCGTAGGTTAGAGGCACGAAACTTCACGGCTACTATAGCGTGCATCACGCCTCGACGTTGTGATAGCCATGTAGCAGTTCGATCCGGTGTCCACCGAATGTTTTTACTCCAGTATTTCGCCTGTATTCCGCTGCGTGCAGTCTGAATCTTTCTCGCTGTGTTCTCATCGTGAAAATGTCTGGCTTTTTTAAACTGATAGGCTGCTTCTGCACAAGAAAAGTCTTCGCCCCATATGTGTATATTACATGGATGGAAATTAGATAGGAAGTGACCAGCACCCCTGAATTGTATATCCAAGCTCTTGACCACCATATGTTTCATCGCTGACCACTCACAGAGTTCTTTTCTCCCGTCTGTATTGTTAGCGTTCTGATAAGACGCATTGTCGTCTAGTTGCACTTCGTACATCATGCGCTTATCGCAGGGTCCTATGACTGATATCGGTTTACTACAGTGAAATTTTCCATAACGTCACATGGCTGGCTACATACCCAGGCATCGGTCACTTGACATCCCTAGATGATGATGTCATACGTCCCTGGGTCTTCAGCTTTTCATACACCGGTATTTTTCCACGCTAGCATCGGTCACGTGACATCCCTAGATGATGATGTCATACGTCCCTGGGTCTTCAGCTTTTCATACACCGGTATTTTTCCATGCTACAGTGTGTCTTACAAGTTGCCTTCCTATCTGCGTGCATCCTATATATATACTAGCTCGTTTGTTACATTCTTCACATCATCTCATTCGCAACTATGACGACGACGACGATACCTTGGGACCAACTGTGCGCTGAATGCCGTCTTCGAACTACGGAGATGCGTTCTATGTCGTCGATACCTTGGATGCAACTGCGTGACGACTGGCGTTGTCTCGAAATGTAAGTACTTTTAGTATTATTATTATTATTACTATTAATATTATTATTAATATTATTCTTTGTTTCATTCGATAGATATATACATATCATACTATAATCATCACAGTGTTCTTCACGTAAACTACCTGTGACGTCTCACCTCTATTATTCCTTATGCTTACGTTCGTTATGTGTCACGGTTATCTATATTACCTTTCAGGTCTGCCGGTGCCACCGTCTCCAGTGACTCTAGTATTGAGGATGATACCTGGAGTCTGACAGGAAGTGTTGAGGATTGCACGTGAGTGTTCAACGATTACAACAATATTTTACTACCTTATTTATGTGTTCTCTTACCTCGTTTCTCATTCTCTCCAATGTATACACAGTCTTTCTTATCTATGTGTATGCTGATCTCACTTGATCTTCTTGTCGTTTCGACTAGGTATGCGGTGTTTGGTTACCGATCACGTCAGCAGACGTCTCCATTACGTATTGTATCATAGTCCGTTGATCTAGCTTGCCCTTTTATCGTATGTCGATTCCCTATGCGGTGTCTGGTTACATCACTGGCTTATTCCACCCGGCTGTACTTTGCATAATATAATTCATATATATATACAAAGATTTCATATATGTTTCAGAGAGGAGGAGTACCGCGACAATCATTCTTTCATATTCTGTCACGTACTACGCGAACTCCTGGCGACACGGCCTCCCTTTGACGCCGACCCTGTTCCTTCCCTGGTGGAGGTTGTCGAAGATTGGGATGCCGAGATCGACCGCTAATATTCAACTGTGCTTTTTGCATGTGTTGTTGACGAACGCACATTATTAACAACCTAATCAACTTTCATATACGCTTGTATCATTCGTTAATAAAATACGTGTGCACTCGTATACTCTTGTGTTTCGTTAGTTCTTTCATACACGCACATTCATACACATCCTCTCTACACTCTCCTCACATACACGTACATTCATACACACCTAATACCTCTCTACACTCCACGTTATCATTAAAAACCTAATCAACTTTCAAACTGTGGTTTTTACCAGTTATTCCCTTAGTACTAATTCTTCATGCATACATACATACATCACATGTTTTAAAGTCAGAGTATGTTTTAAAGTCCGAGTCGCTAGATGGCACTACGGACGCTTAGGTACACTTCTTTCCGCTAGGAGGTGCAGGTCACGTGACTACTCACTTTGCTCAGGGGGGCGGCTTTCGAAACCTCCCTAATATCGCTTAAACTCCTCAGGATACCCCTCCAAATGTGCGAGCATACTACTGGCGTAGCGTTTTAATTGGTTTGATGTCACAACATTGGATACAAAACTGCGTATACATTTATTATTGACTTTCATATTTGGTAGTACAATTGGTACACCTCTGCCCTGAGACAAATTATGTTAGTACACAAACTGGCTACAACTTACTAAAGCTTGTCGCGCACAATTGAAAGGTGCGTCATAACGGTAAGGAGCCGCTTAAATGCACCTTTGATTGGTGGCTTGCAGCATTGGTCCTCCCAAACTACTCAAACAATGGCTCCGTGTAACCACTTCGGCTGGCTAAACACAATTATGCACAGCTTAAATATTTTATCGCAGGAGTGAACTGAGGGCGTCTACCCCCAAAAGTGTCTAAAGATATCATAAACTTAGAAAGCGTTATTAAACTAGCAAAGCAACAATACGACACATTTTCGGACCTTTCATCGGCTTAGTTGTCGGCTTGTCATCTGGTGCGAGTTACGTTGCACGACACACTTTAATAACGGCTAAAGGTTTTCGAAGTTTCCATTAGCCGTAGCGAAGGCCAACCACCATTGCGGGTGTACTATACGGTCGCGGCATAACATGTCAGATTTACTGTCTTTGTTAACGTCGACTATGCAGAGCGCACATCCCGTGCACTTGCAGAAGTTTGTCGTTTTATGCCACCCAGTGCCAGTAAAATGGCCAGCAGTATCAGCGTAAGCGATCCACACTCGGCCAATGTCATCATGACAGAGCATGTCAGTTCTGTTATCACCGTTAAAGTCTCCGACGTAGACGGAGGATCCTCGATGATTACACCATCCCATGTTTTTACCCCAACCGATTCCGGCATATCCATTACTAGATCCATAGTAAATCCATTTCCTACCCGACTGTGAATCGTGACATAGAATGTCCACATGGCCGTCCCCATTGAAGTCTCCCTTCAGAGCGTATTGGTATGACTTCGTGCAGAAATTCGGTAAGGTAATGTTTGCACTGAGCGTAGCCTTTGTCGACTCGCATTCCGGCCCTGAAATGTCCGAAGTTTCATAGTCAAGGACAAGCAACGCAGAAATGTCAGAAGTCCTAAAGTGCCTAGTGGGGGGGTTTCGCTATGCATAATTACAAAAATAATGCCTCAATTCACTGACGTTTAGAAACTAAAGTAAATATATATCAATAATGATATACTTCATGTTATAATCTTTGTTGCTGTAATTGGTTTTCCGACAGTGTTAGTGCGCGCGCGTTTGTGTGTGTGCGCGCGCGCGTGCGTATGTGTGTGTATGTTTACGTTCGTGCGTGCGTCCGTTCGTGTGTGCGTAATGAAAGCTCTCCACAAAATGAAAGGGAAATATTTTGGGAGTGGAGAATGAAAACAAGGTGAGTGGAGAGAGTTGATGTATACAGCCGATAGCTTCTGTGTACTCACAACACACGCGATATCAGTATTAGCTTAAAGTATGTGTAACTACGTCAAAACACAATAACAACAATAATCAATGGATTTTGTTCTCATCATGACCGTTTTGTGTTGTTTTGCCTTAACACGCATATTCTCTTGTGTGTCCACTGAAGCCTTATGTTTACCTTCGGGATTGTACTCTAAGCAGTAGTGTAATACATACCTTTTATTTCTTCTTTCATAGATTGTATTATCTCATCTTGTTTCTCCACATGTTGCTGCAACCTATCAATGGAATCTTGGAGGCGTAGGACCGTCGTCCACAAATCTGTTTCGTCTTCCCCGATGCTACAGTGTTTAGTCGTGCACTGTGAGTTCACTGGACCAGGCCAAAAGACCGAAGCGACGACCAACACAGCCAGTGGACACGCAATTCTTCCGAACATGGCTACGAAGTCTTGCTGTCAACCCACGAATGCGGCTGGTGTAAGCCGTGGGAATAAGAATGAACTCAGTGGCGTGTCAGGGTTTCTGAAAGTGGAGATCAGGATATAGAAAAAATGTGACCCCTGACCAAATGAGTGATAAGTCGGAAAAATTGTAACATTGTTTTCTTACATTCTTGTAAAGGTTGGGTAGGGTACTTTACACGGTTTAAAAAATTATGACTGCTACAAAAATTGGCGAAGTTATGGAGCATTGAACATGGTAGGGGTCAAAAAGTGAAAATGAAGAAAACGGCTGTTGAAGTTTTACATTATATATGCAAATGGACTGCATAGAAATATTACGCACATGACATTCAAATGTGGCACACAGTGTGTATGTTATGTTGCAATGATACACTGGAAGTACAAATGTGCTGCTACAAAAACTTATTAAGTTATGCTAGATTATGTCTTTATGTGTAAAACTAAGAGGACAGATTATTTGAGAGCAAAAGGTAGACTCACTGTTTGACACAGTTTAAAACCTACAGGCAACTGTCCATTTTAACAGGAGCTATCAAACAATAGCAAGCACTACCACATGAAATATCTATGAAAAATTTGAGAAAAAGTTTTTGAAAAAAAACAGCCCCACAGAACTAATTATAGTTATTGTTAAGATGTTTAACCCAGTTCTATCATCTGACATTGTGCCAACAGATTGGTGTATTGGGATCATTAAGCCTAAATAATTATTATATAAACATAGCAGCAGACACTGGGACAGTGTGACTGCTGCCTGGCTAAATGTCTATCCTTTTCACACAAGCCTATAGGTTTAGTAGCTGCCAGCACACTACTGAGCCTAAACTACCATGCAGGTGTGAAAAACGTGCTGATGTATTTGAACTTGACCCACTAATTAATTGTCCACTAAGCAGTAGCAGAACAGTTTATAATAATAATAATAATCCACAAGTTAAGTGGCAGTGATCTTCCTTTTGTCATTCATGCGATGTTTATTACGTAGACAGGTACAGAAAGAAACTGACGTTTTCTATAAAAAGAACACGTTTGCCTATCAATGGCACGTATTTCCTATTGTTGCCGTTTCTGCCGGGCAGAAACTGTTTCTGCCCGGCATAAATCAAACAACCCTGTAGGTAATTATTAATCAAATGTTTTTTGGTGAATCATAGTTACAGATCATTAAGGGTTATGATGGAAGTAAAATGTTGACATGTTTACTGTTCACTTATTGCACCACGTCTTGCATTTAGAGGAATAATTATAATAGAAAATAAAATGTTGTGGCACATATTTTTAAATACAAGCATTGATGAGAAACCGGGAATTACTTTTTTGTGGCCTAAGAATAACTAATTTCAATTAACTTTCTGCTTATATAAAACAACTGCATAAAAATATATATCCATACAAGACACAGACTCCGCATGTGACAGATGTTTTGGGAAGGGGAATAGTGTTCTGTTTCTGGTACAATACACAAAATCTACAGTTAGGGGATAGTCTCAAGGGCCCTTCTCAAAACCACATCACTAGATAGTGTAAACATTTTGCATTTTGAGGGGCTGTGTCAGCCTTCTTTTCATGTGATGTAGAGTTACCACAAGGAGAAAACTTGTCTCCTTTGTTATTTGCTATTTACCTGAATGATTTTGAACACTGTTGGTCATAATTATAAGGGACTTGACATGGCAGCTGGTGAAATTTACAACCTTAGTGATGATGATGTAGACATTTTCTTGCAAATGTATGTTCTACTATATGCTGATGATAGTAGAATGATTCAATCAAATACAGATTTCTTGTATATAGCGGAACTATATCAACTCTTCTAATGGTTGACATGTGGTTGTTTCAGGATGCCCCCTTAGAATATAGGCACAACTGTCCAGGGGTCTAGAGGGTGCTGTGTCTGTTGACCCAAGCCTCTGCCAGTGACCAATTACAGATTAGTCACACTTGCCACCAGCAGCCACAGTGACCCAAGCCTCTGCCAGTGACCAATTACAGATTAGTCACACTTTCACCAGCCAGCCACAGTGAGGTGTGACAGGGAAAAGGGATTAGTTGAACAAAAGGACTGGAAGAATGATAGATCTGCTGCTACAGTAGACCATTTAGTTAGCAAATTTAGCATTTTAGGGGACCTTTGGAGCCCTTAGAATGATTCAATCAATTACATATTTCTTGTGTACAGTGGCACTACCACATGAAATGTCTAATACAAAATTAGAGAAAAAGTTACTTAAGAGTTTTTGAAAAAATAGGCAAAATGTGAAAATTTACCAGTTTTGGGGTCCTTTTTGGGGGCAATTGGGTGCCATTAGAATGACTCAATCAAATACAGATTTCTTGTGTAAAGTGACACTACCACATGAAATGTATACGCAAAATTAGAGAAAAAGTTGCTGAACAGTTTTTGAAAAAATAGGCAAAATGTTAAATTTTTACCAGTTTTGGGGTCCTTGGAAGCCCTAGGGAGCCCTTACAATGATTCAATCAAATACAGATTTCTCGTGCATAGTGGCAGTGCCCTAAGATATGTCTATGCAAAATTAGAGAAAAAGTTGCTGAACGGTTTCTGAGATACGGCAGCTAATGGCGGACGGCGGACGCAGAGTGATGACAATAGTCCCTTGGACCTTCGGCCAAAGGACTAAAAACCACGTCGTAGTTACTTTAAATGCCGCGCGTTTCGTTACGGTCGATTGAACATCTACAGGCCCGTAGCCAGCTTTTCACAATGGGGGTTCACCTTTTCCAATTCGGACTCCAGGGGGCGCCACAAGTTCATGTGGGGTTATATTTTTTCACAATGCAGAGGGCCCCATATGTTAACGTGTGGGCTCATAATGCAGAAGGTTACATTTCTAAGTGGAAGAACAATGAAGTGGTTGTGAGATTGATGGACCATGTGGTTTAGCCTTATATTCTTTCATCTTATATACAAACACCACATTAGCATCCCCAGCAGGCCCATAACGAAGTCGTTTTGGGGGTGCGTGTTCAAACAAAGTGGGACTCATATATGGTCTGTGGAGATTGATCCCATTTTGTTGCCTGATTAAGCATAATTTACACCCAATTGTATTAATAAAATCAAACACGCAGTGATAGTATGTTGTTGATATAACTGAATTATTTACTCAAAACCCTTCGCTGTGTGTGCAATTGTTTTGAATATGTTCATATTACTCTAATAAACGAGGCACCGAGGAGTGTGGGTGTGTCCAAGTTATTTTTCAGAATAAACAGTTAAACTGTGACATTTACAATCTGGTTTTCACTCAATTAATACATTATATTTATCTCATTTGATGTGCAAAAATTGTATAATTTATCTTAAACATAATTTAGTTAGTAAATTAACAAACCTTTATAAAACATGCCCGGTAAATAGATTAGAAAAATGATTGTCCTCTGTGGAAGTTGAATTAAATTCTAGGTATCAAACAGTCAAGTACCATATCCTGTACACCACACTGACTCCAGGAAACACAAACTGTATTTTACAACTATACTGAACACAAAATGGACATAGTAATTTATAATAAAGGCCCTTCACAAATTCTTGCCTCCTCACCAGCGATAAGGCTCCCCTTTCCGAGATATACAAACATGCAACTAGCAACCGCAGTATTTCGGCAACCATACAGCCACACAATTACATGATTTCTCATCACCACGTGCATTTTAAAATAGGTGAAGCTAAACTTTATTTTGTATTGGTTAAATTATTCATCGAAATTCGCGTTCCAGCTCAATAGTTGAAAATTATTATTTGTGTTAAGCCAGATTAGTTTGTCTACGGGGTTTGCAGCTCATAAGAAATACACTCGCTACACATCTTAAATTGTTGATTGTTGAGAATAACTTCTTTGACAGTCGGTAGTTACCTTAATCAGCATACTAAAAATAAAAGGCTGCATCTTTCGCTCACTTTTTAACAGAGTTCTGATGAGAAATAATGAATTATTTTATATGGCTTAATTTATGTGCTCACAACTGGGTAACTGGGCAACGTTTCGTTTGGCCACCCGAAGCGACAGCCATATGGTAACAATAACAGACTGAGTCACACTGAGAGTGATAAATTACATGCGAAACGCTGAAATAAGGTCATGTAGCAAATATGCAAATAGTATGCAAACTCGACAGATCAACACATTAAAAAACACACATAATATAAATTAATGAATAAATAAATTTATATAATGTATGGTGTACAACTACATCTATTAGAGTAATATTTTTGTATTCATTAACCAGTCATTTAACATTAAAAATACTTTTTTTCTGCGCTACTGTGCAACACGTCTTATGAATCAACGTCAAGGTGCAAGTTCTATGCAGCATTGTTCATATTTCAGTGTCATAAAATAACATGTTCTTCAACATGATGTCTATGAGTAATCATAGAAATGTACGTGTCATATTCATATGACACTATGTTCAGTGTAGATAGGTTCAGTGCGGCATATACTGCCAGATGAAATTTTTAATTATGTAGACAGGTGACGTGTCATTTTCAGACGACTTTGTAGGCTCGGTACCTTCACTTGGTGTAAATGAAAAGGATCTGAAATAAAAAGCCATCTTGTTATAATAAAGAATACTTATCTTGATTCTACATGCACATATTGTGAATTATTATTGATATCCCTCCCCCTCTTACTTAACATTGTAAAATGCTATATGTATTACGTCACAAATATAGATCGGGCCGCTTGCTGACACTCTTAAAATTTAATATTCACAATCGTGTAACCGTCTGTAACTACGAGTACGGTTACGATGCAAATATAGCAGGGTGTCGTATAAAAAGGCAGGGCATTCATTTTGCCTTTTTTGGTACCAGTGCGTCACTGAACACTGATTTAATATATATAATTGATCAAGATATTTATAACACGTTGTAACAACTGACTCTTTGTCATATAAAAAACTTGTAAAAGTCAAATAAGTTAAGTATTGCGGCTGTCTCACGAAAATGGCCTCTCACTTTTCGGTCAACTCTTCGATCTCACTGTTGCCGAGCATCAAACCATAGTGTCTTAGCGTCCGAAAAGCAGCATGTGTGTCACCGAGTTTTGTTATCTTCAGACACCTACACTTCATCGCCCTCATTGTCGCTCAGTAAACCGTGTGCGTCCGGATGTTGTACGGTTTCAATGATCTGCTCGTTATTTAAAGTGGCCGGAGTTTCTGCTGGGTCGTCCACACCATCATAGTCATCCATCGTACATATACCATCTCGATACACCTCGCGGAGCTTCCCCTGTACGCTTCTGAATGAAGCAGCTGCTTCGTCGTCGCCATCGTCTTGACGTTCAACACATTCGACGAATCCCGTTTTTGTACCAGTTTAGAAGTGTTTCCGGTTTCACTCTGTACCACGCTGATTTCAGGGCAGTGGTGGCGTCTAAAATAGTCCAACTTCTTGAGAAAATTATCCGAGTTCTTCTGATGCTTCGAGTCTCCTCTACCGGTAATGGAACCCCATGTTCTTGGTAATACAGCGTCTTCTTCTTCTGTGTTATGACCACCTTCATTAGGTTGAAGATTTTGTAATTTTGGGGGGTTAATCTTTGGCATCAGGAAAGAGAGAAGAAATGTAGTGGTGCGATTTACTGGAGTTAGGGATGTAGAAAGGGGAAGGAAGGGAGGGAGGGAAGGGAGGTTTATAACATTCAGAGGGAGCCTGGACAGAATCTTCCTGTACTGTGTACTGGTAGGGAAGGTCATATCCGATGCCGTGGGTTTTCCTTGTTTTTGTTTTACGAGGACCGGATTGTGTGGGCAGGTACAGCGAGTTGATTGTAATGGCTCCTATTTTGTATTTATACAGGGTACTGATGTGTGCTTTTTTCTACGGTCATGGCGGGTTGGCCAATTTTATGTATAGCGTCCATTGGGTTTGTGATGCTAGTGGTATTAGATGAATGAAAACGTGATGCTACGTACGTTATTGTGGCTCTCTATGTCATTTTCTTGGAATAACCGTTTCACATTTTAGTTCATCTGGTACATATACTCCAAGAATTGAGTGCTACTGGCACTCAATTCTCACACTTTGGGGGCTAGTGGCACTTATTTCTCACACCTTGGGGGCTACTTGGACAGGGGCTAGAGACACAGGGGCTAGTGGGATGACACCTTTCTATCATTAGTCAATGTAGTTACTAGATTGTACTAAATATGGTATATACTATATAGATATATTTTGTTGTAAATATTTATGTATTTAATACTTCCCTAATGATGATGATGACGAAAGTACTTGACATTCTCAAATATTATTTCAAATACTTTGGGCATGGGTATCAATAAATGGAAAGTTAGATTTTTTATTCACATGCCTTGTTTAACTTCTTGTGACTATGAGTCAATACGAGATAGTTGACAGCCACGAGAGCTGCCACTTAGTGAATATGCAAGTGATTAAAAGTCAGCTAAGCAGATATGGTATAAAAGTAACTACAAAACAAGTTTAATGTCGGTTTATTTTGTGTGACATGTTTCAATATAAGTTTAATCCCAAATAGCAGACCCACGTTGGGCCAACGTTGGCATTTTACGTTGGGCCAAACGTTGGCAACATACTTTGGGCCAACGTCATTTTGCTCATCGGCCCAACGTTGGCCCAACGTTGGGTTATAATACGCCAACGTTGGGCCAACGTAAGCTTATTTCATGTGCGTGGTTTTTGCGTTGGGCCAATGTAAGCTTATTCGCCATGTGTGATATTTACATTGGTCCAATGTTGGCCCAACATAAGCTTATTACATGTGCATGGTTTTTGTGTTGAGCCAACGTTGTGCCAAAGCAGGCTTACTCGCCGTGTGTGATATTTTGATTGAGCCAACGTTGGCCCGATGTTGGGCCATGTGTTCATTCTGGCTAGTATTTGTGCTGGTACAAATTTGGCTTAGTGTTGATCGATACACTGTACGTTATAATTACATATCGTGCATTAGCAACAAGCATATGATACGATTGGTCTTGGTTGTTATTAAATGTTTATTAATATACAACCTATTCATGGCATATACCAAAAGTAAAGCTGTGTTCATGCAAATCTTTCAACTAATGTTACTTTGAAAAAAAAAACCCACTAATCCCTACATAGATCACACAGCATTTGATGACTGGCATACACATATCATAATGTGTTATTAGAATTACACTTACACACCAGATACTTAACTAGTTGGCAACCTGTGACATGACTAAAACCACCCCTTTCCAACCAAGAGAGCATCGAAATATATGAAAATTCCATTTAAGATCATTAATTACAATCAGAACTGTGCAAAGTGACTGTTCAACGTATGGTCAAAATGGTTTCTTAATACTAGTGGTCGGTGGAGGTAACACAAGATGACACTCTTGAAAGGAGATGACTGTAGTGATTAAAGACATATATTGATACACATCTGTGCTTTGAAGGACTTACCAATGCAAATTCAAACAGTACCAACAGAAAAGGAGAGACGCTCAGTGGATCATTTAAGATGTTTTGATACTAAATTAGAAAAAAATATATTTCCATCCTGAAAACTTACTTACCTCTGTGACAGTGTACATATTTTTTTCTTCAAAAAAGAGGTTAGTTTAATTTAACTGATCGGATAAATGTGTGAGGTTGATTTAATTGAGATTTCAAAGTTAATTGTAATTTAATTAATTCACTTTTTTAAGATAATTGCCCCATGCCTGGTGTATACTTTGTTCCTTTTTGGAAAAATGAGAATTTGGCTAACATTGGCACAATATCTTCAAGAATGGTTGACCCAATGTTGGCCCAACATCTCCAAGGGTGGTTGACTCAACATTGGCCCAACGTTGGCTCAGGATGGTTGACCAGTGTTGGCCCAACTTTAGTATACTTTGTTATACCAGAATATATAAATGTCTAATTACGTGTATTGGGTCTGTCATTGAACCAACGTTGAACTAATGTTGGTACGTTGCACTCGGTTCATTTGAAAATTGTGTTTATTGCACAACTTTGGCCCAACGATGTTCACTCAACGCCCACGTTGTGCCAACGGTACCCTAGTTGGGCCAACGTTGGCTAACATGGTCTTGCTATCTAGGATAGTTTTTATAGTATAGTATTATCTGATGGAAGTGTATCCTTATTTAATTTGTTATTTCATACTTGGCCTGAGAGCCAAGCATCGTCTCTACCTGAATCTGAGGTAAAGCCGCCCTACCGGTAACATTGGCAGAGCTTTAAGGGCTCAGCACACTGTCAGTTTTCCCATTGGCGACCATGTTAATGTTTTGTGTGATTATAAGAAAACGTGACCTATAAAGTTTCTTAAACTTCTCACCTGCTGTTATTATCATCTCATTGATATGCTGGTCGAGTTTAGTCAACATCTAATATCTCTAGCTCTTGCAAAATGCCTGTATGTATGACACCCGTCAATATTTACAAATGGATGCAGGCAGTAATCCGGCTAAAGTGTCAACTAGCCAAATTGCTGCCAGATACCCTTCGCTTAGTAAAATCAGCTAAAAAGACACAATTTTACAGTCAACAGCTTTTACAATCACATCTAGAAATCTGACTACTCAAATGCACTTATGTCAGAGCAAGTGAACATTGTAAAAAATCATTTCTCAAAAATATACTGCACTTTTTTTCGTCTGTAACCAAGCAGGAAGTCTAACAGTGTCCTGACCCCTTAAATTATCCAGGCAGTTGTGAGTGCTGCCACCTCAGGGCGCCTGGGTGATCGAGGCTAGTTATTTCCCACCAATTATCGCCCACAGACCACTTGAATGTAACAGCGTTTACCGTCAAATTCTTTCAAGAGTGCCGACAACTGCCGTACCGAATTTGAAGACTTTTCAACGTTACGGCTGCCGCAACAATCACAACAGATTCCAGGTTTAACTTAGAAAGCGACACCTGTTGGCATATGAATGGTTTCCAATGAATCCGTTAGAGTTTAAAGTAATTTCGGGCGCTAAGTCTTTCTATTTTCTAAATGCATTACATTTAAAAGTCGTGATCATTCGTACAGTTATTATGGTCACTGAGAACGTTGTGCTGTTGTATTGTCGCTTATGTTACATTACATTATTCTACATTTTTAATCCGAAATACCGTTACTAAGTTTTGACATATATATACATACATATATATATATATGTATATCATGATTCAGGGCAAATTCACGACTTTGTCTTTGCGAATGCCACCAGCCATGTACATGCTATACATGTGGTATGTTATCAATACTATATTTGCCAACTTTTTTGTTGAAATCCGGGAGATTCATTAGTGGTTCAGCACGCTTCCCGTGTTGTATACGGGGATAGGATACGTGCTATAGCTGTTGGAGTTTTTCGCCGGAAAAACTAAGCGGTTCGATCAGCACGCCTCTCGCGCTGTCTCGAAGACTCCTGGATTTGTTGTGAATCTCCCGGACTCCCGGAAAATAATAAAATCTCCCGGATTTTCGGTGAAGACGAAGATCTCCCGGAAAAGAAGGTAATCTCTCGGATTTTTGCATCATACCTCTAACAACACCCCTCTAGCAGTGGCATAATACGTGAAGGTTGTCGGCGCCTGGGTGCAAAACATAATTTGGCGCCCCCACGCACCCCCGACACAGATTTTTCGCCAGAACAACTAAGCGGTTCAGCACGTCTCGAAGACTCCCGGAATTGTTGTGAATCTCCCGGACTCCCGGAAAATAATAAAATCTCCCGTACAAAACAGTGCCTTTTTAGTTTAAAAGTGCCCTTTTCTCTAGCCAATATTACCGATGTCATTGCTGTTTTTTTGTGATTACATGCCCACTTATTGGTCAAAGTCATCCTCGCAAGCCAGGGCTGTTTGCCATGCAAAACTAGCCCTGGCTGATCCCCTACGCGAAGTGCGGAAGTTAGTTGAGTCAAACTAGTAATTGACTTCCCCAGTCGCGACTGCATCACCCGTGAGAACAGCACAAATGCCCGCCCCAATTTGAAGACGGATAAACGACTTCTGTGAATCCCAATATATAATGACCCGTTCGCCCATTAGCACGAGCAGCTTAGCGGTATTGTGTATTCGAATAATTGCTTCTACTTCCTAAACATTGCATGTAACATGAGCCACGGTTGGTTGAAATTAGTTTTATTATGACCACCTGACCTGAGTAGATCTACTGATCTAGTGAGCGATTTGATAGGCTGAGCTTAAATTCAGAGTTTCGCAAAGCGATCAGCCAGGGGTACTGCTGGCTGGGACTGACGTAATCAGCAGCAGCGACAGCGATGGTCAAAGTGCCTTATTTTCAAAATCTGGCTCGCACTATAATGTCTATATATGTTACGACATTTACTCGGGCGTATATGGACTTTAGAATATACAGGTAGAATAGAGACGATAGTTCTGCTAAACCAGACTTTATTAAACGTGGCTGCCGCGACAACACTCCTGATGTCATGCTTTCAAGCCAAATTTGCATGGTCAACATGCAAACGCTAAATTATTAAAATAGCACCAGAAAACATGTCATACGCATATGGACATGGCAAAAAAGAACGTATGGAATAGGATGGAGCATCCACAAGTCAACACACTTGCGAGTCCGCATAAATCAAGTCAGTATTCATCAATGTTCATGTAAGTATCATCAACTGTTCATTTAGACACAACGTAGTCCTTGTATGAACACATGGATGAAGCATCCACAGTTTAACATACATGCGAGTCCGTATCATTCAAGTCTGCAATATGTTCATGTAAGTATCATCAACTGTCCATTTAAATAGAACATAGTCCTTGTATTTGCTGGGTAGCTTGGACTTGTTGATTCTCTCGGACTTCCTGGGTATCGTTGGACGTATAGGAGAGTGTACGTGGCTCTGTCTGGTCACTCTGGTGTTGTTGTTTGTTGTGTATTGTGGAGTTTGCATGTTTAAGGAGACGGATTACAAATAGTAATCAACTACACATGAGGTTGGCGGTATCCCAGAGTGCCTCTGTTGTGTATTGCAGAAACGGTACAAAACACGGACGGACACTTACAACTAGTACCCATTACATCAATATACAACATTGTTCAACCGGTGTGTTCGGCTGAATTTCAACCGGTGTGTTGGCCCGAACTGGTTCAACTGGAGTGACCAGAGGATCGTCTTGGAATGGGATATCCATGGACTCCTCAACCAACACATGAGGTGGTGTTTCGTGTGTTCTTCTTAGGTGTACACGGTACATTGTTCCCTCACTATCTTCAACTTCGTAGGACCACCTTTGCTTTCTTCCATGACTTGACTCCAAGCTTGAACGGCTTCATTCGGACAGTATGGCCTTGATGCAGATGTGGGAGATCTGTAGCAGATTTGTCATTGTACTTGGCTTGACGACGTTGTGTCCTTTCCAGCATATATAATTCATGTTGCTGCACAGACGGCCGCGACTCCAGAAGACTTTAATACATGACAATCAAAAACCAAAGTTGCAATTAGTGTCCATTGATTCGTGCGGCACATTACAACTCAAATATTTTATGAAAAGGCTGTTTAATTAGTATTGTCCATAAACTCTTTTCTGCTACATCCAGCTGCTGTCTAACACCATTCCCGTCAGAGGCAGTCTTGGAGTACTTTCGAATGTTCTCCTGATGTAGTCAGTGGCAATGTTGCCACTTCAATCTTTCTGACATTATCTTGAATAAAGGACAATTTCGTCCTGTTATATCCGCCCTGGTCAAGACCGTATATGCGTAGAGGCTAAGGAATATTTTTTTACCTCTAATCACGTTTAAAATTAAATAATATTATTACAATTACACACAATAACAAATAAATATAAAACTGTATTAGCTGCGCTGGACGGCATCGAACGAGCCAATACCGGTGACGCACGAAATGAAGCAGCCGCGTATATGACCATCTTCTAGAAGATTCACAATTCATCGTGTCCTTAATGGTGGCCCAGAAGGTGCTCATTTTACTTCGGTCCATGACCCCAAGAACCTCCAAGCCAATCAGTGCAATCTGGGCGATGCATACGAGGACATTTCTTTGGAGAGTAAATGCATCCGGGACTGCGTGCAGTACCATCCTATAAAATAGTGACACGTACATCGTGGCTTCGGTGACAGAACTCACTTCTTTATTTCGTAATTACAGGAGAGCTCCAACATGTTTAAATCACTATAAACTATACGACAGGTGGCAGCATCAGACGGTGTTATGTTCATTACATCTCCCCAAATTTTATACAATTATGTTTTGCAAATAAACAAAATATCGCCTGATATGTTGAAAACTATACAGAATACAGTGTTGAAACTACATCACTGTTTACAGAAACTAGGCAGGTTTACACGAAAACCTTCAAACCGTTTGGGTACACTCTTAACCCTAGGTGGGCGATCGGGTGGAGCATGCATGGAAGGGGAAAGACTCGTACTAGCCTCAGTTGAGTATGGAGATCCCACTGGATGACTTATTGGGACTATTGGGGGTACTACAGTAGGAGCTGGGTTAGGTTCGACTGGCCTATATTGCAACGGCTCAGTGTCAATGCTGACTCTGCAAAAATGACTTGTGTTTCGCTCTTTGACCTCCTGGCCTCTTTGTGCTGTTACCATTGTACCTTTCCTGTCTATGACCTCGAAAGGCTCATGTTGGAATTTGAGCACTAGTTTCTCTTGTTGTGCCACATTCTTCAACAGCACTTTATCTCCGATACCAATGTCAGACTTGGTTATCTTTCGTCGTGCTTCCGCATATTCCTTCATCTTGTTCTTTGCCGCCCAATCCTTTTGACGGAGTGTTTCATCCATTTCCTCAGCATGGACCTGGGGTAGCTTCATCTTCAACGGTACACCATTCAAAACCGTTGCTGGTGGTAATCCTGTCGAGGTATGCGGGGTTGCCCTGTAGTTTCTAAGAAACCGGTACAACTCTCGTTTCCAGGGTTTACCTTCTACCTGTGCACATTTGCAGACTTTGCCTATGGTTCTCATGAACCTCTCGGCTACACCATTCGCCTCTGGCCAATATGGTGTTACTCTTTGGTGGAGAAAACCTAGGTTGACAGCAAACCTCTTAAACTCTTCACTTTGGAACGGAGTTCCACTGTCTGTTTTCAGGTTGTCGGGAGTACCTCTTGACGAGAATATCTTCTCGAAGACTGGAATAACTGTCTGAGCCGACAGGGATCTTATCACTTCGACTTCAGGGAATCTGGAGTACTCATCCATGACAACAAGGAGGTAGTCACCTGTAGGTAATGGTCCATAAAAATCTGCGGATAGATGAGACCATTTCCTTGACGGAAGATCAGACATTACCAATGGTTCCCTTGGCTTTGGATCATAAGCCGCTTTGCACGCTACACATTCATCAAGTAGCTTAGCTACCATAGCGTCAATTCTGGGAAACCAGACTTTCTCTCTGAGGAGAGCCTTGGTCTTGTTTACCCCTTGATGCCCTTCGTGGGCCAGATGGATTACCCTGTGCTGTAGACTCGCTGGAACCGCAATACGGGTTCCTCTCAACACTAATCCATCTCGTGTTACAGTGAGTTCATTTCCAACTCTGCTGTACGATTGCATCGCTTCAAAGTCCACACCTGGATCTTGTCCATACTTTGTTTCAAGCATGTACCATTTTCCAGTTAACAGAAGATCTTTCACAGCACTGAGAGTTGGGTCTGCCAACGTTGCTTCTAAGACTTCTGTACTACTCATTGCTTTTGGGATACTTTCCTCTGTGACGAAGTTCACATACTCTTCTGCCACAAGTTCTTCTCGAGAACTTCTGTCTGACATTTGCGGATGGCGAGATAAGTAATCCGACGGATTATCTTTACCCAGACGGTACTCGATAACTGGCTGGTATGGCAGCAGCCTCATAGCCCATCTTTCTAGTCTCAGGGGCAGCTTGGCGCCGAGATTACCATACAACGTTACTAACGGCTTGTGGTCAGTTACCACTTTCACTGGCGCCCCGTAGACATACACATGAAAGTATTCGCAGGCCCAGACAACTGCCAGCGCTTCTCTTTCTAGTTGACTCTTGTACCGCTGCTCAACTGGTGTTAGGGCTCTGCTCCCGTATGCAACTACTTGGGGCTTCTTGTCTTGGTATTGTACTAGCATCGCACCTAGCCCTACAGGGATGCATCTACAATGATTTCTGTCTCCTTCTTCATGTCGAAGTAGGCAACGATTGGATACGTACCAAGGACACCCTTCAGCATCTCAAACGAGGACTATTGTTCAAGCTCCCACTTGAACTCTTGCTTCTTGCATGTGAGCTTCCGCAGTGGTGCTGTTACTGTCGGGTAATTGGGAATAAACCTTGCGAGGTAGTTTGTCATTCCCAACAAACTCTGCACTTCTCCCACATTGACAGGCGGCTCCATTTCTAGGAGTGCTTCTACTTTCTTCGGATCTGGTTCGATTCCGTTCTTTGAGAACATCATACCGTAGAATTCCATCTTTGGCTTTCGAAACTCACACTTGGCAAGATTTGCTGTGAGTCCATTCTCATCGAGCCTCTTCAGCACCTGATCCAAACTCTTGTCATGTTCGGCATACGCTTCCTCGTCGGTTTTGCCCTTACCGAACACAAATATGTCGTCGGACATATTGAAAGAACCGTCAATTCCTTCAATGACATTTGCAACAACATTCTGAAACACTTCGCTCGCACTCGAAATACCAAAATTAAGGCGTTTGTATCGCCACAAACCGTCATGAGTGGAGAATGTGGTGATATAGCGAGACTCCTCTGCAAGCATCAACTGATGATAGCCTGATCTTAGATCAATCTTGCTGAACACACGCGCATTGTTCAGTTTTTGAACAATGTCATCAACTGTAGGCGACGGGTGTCGCTCTCTCATGATTGCTTTGTTCGCCTGTCGCATATCGACACAGATACGAACCTCACCGGGCCTTTTGGGTTTCGGTACCACCACTATTGGGGACACCCAGGGAGTTGGACCCTCTACCCTTTCGATCACATCATTCCTTTTCAACTCAAGCAGTTCCTTTGTAACCTTTTGACGTTCATGAAAAGGGATTCTTCTGTGGCACTGAGCAACAGGGGGGATAGCTTCATTGATGTGAAGCTTTACCTCACAGTTTTTTAACCTACCGATACCCTCAAATACCTTCGGGTATTTCTTCACTTCTGGACACTCAGTATTTCCGACATTATGCACCACATGATCTGCAACCTGAATGAGTCCGAGTTTTTGACTCACATTTACACTGAGCAAACATCCACAGTTTCCTTTCACTACATAGAAAACATCTCTAGCAGTTTTCTGACCACACACAATAGTACTATGAAACTTTCCAATGGTTACTATACGTGTACCACCATACGCATTCAGTTTGTCATGACATGTTTCAAGACGAACACTCTTGAATTTGTTCTGAAACGTTCTCTCATCAATTAGACTACACGATACACCACTATCAGCTGTCATCATCACTGAACACTTTTCAAACTCTATTTTGAACTTCGGCGGTTTTGTTACAAAAGTGCTATTGTAAACACCATGTATACTACTTTCACAAACATCACCCTCAGTGTTTTCGGAAACATAATTTATACAATTTTCACAACCATCACTCTCCGTGCTTTCATCATTTACAGTCCCTACTGTAAATACGTAATCCTCAACCTCATCACTAACTTCACGAACTGATTTCTTCACAAACTGTTTGTTTGTGGTACTTTTCTGACCTTTCTTACGACAAAAATTAGTAAAATGGTTTCTTCCATGACACACAAAACACTGTTTACCAAATGCCGGGCAAGTTTCCTTTCAATGTCCAAACTTTGGGCTTGCGCTAGCTCGTTATTTCGACCCGCTTCGATTATGTCGCCTAGCGTCAACGCATCGTTTGTCAGTCCTTGTTTACGCAGTTTTGAGTCTGTGGTTGTCTGTATCACGTGTGATTTAATTTCACCGTTAATGTCATTGAACTCGCAACTGGCCGCTGCCTGGCGGAGACGGGTATGGTAAGCGTCAATTTTTTCGCCACTCTCTTGACGCATGCGTCTAAACACGGCACGTTCATACTCACGATTAACCTTCGGCTTGAAGTATGCTGTTAGCGCTGTTTCGGCCTGTTCATAAGTTGTCCCTCTGTTCGGCAGGTTGACAAAAATATCGAATATTTTACTGCCAACTGCATGCAACAACAGTGCTCTCTTCTGTCCTTCGTCATTTACTGCGATGGCGGACAGATAGTTCTCGAATCTGAGTAGCCACTTATCCCATTTGGGACCTAACGAGGCGTCACTATCGGAAAGTTCGCTTTCAAAAGGCTGTACGCACGGCACATTTAATGACATTGCCATGACTGCATCCTGCACAAATCTCCTCCATGCAGATACAGTCTACTGAATCACGACTGCTGGCTTGTTTACTAGTTGTACACAGTAAACAACCGACTTGATACGAATGTCACATGTTCGCAGTATGCGTGGTTCCCGCTCATTTTGCACACGTCACTGTCTGTGGTATGGTTCTCGTGGCTGACAACACGGCCAACGGATTGAAGTTGAACACGTTCATAACGGACTTAACACTAACCGTTTCTTCATATGCGCATTTTACACACGTCTCTGTGCTCTGTGGTAGACGACACTACTCACACACTTGTCTTTTGGTTCTGTTTCGCGCATCTCTCGTCGCCAAATATAAAATAGTGACACGTACATCGTGGCTTCGGTGACAGAACTCACTTCTTTATTCCGTGATTACAGGAGAGCTCCAACATGTTTAAATCACTATAAACTATACGAGAGGTGGCAGCATCAGACGGTGTTATGTTCATTACACATCCCATCAGGGTGGGGTGGAATATGGCGCCGTGTTGGGATGGTGGCCAACTCTACAGGTATTGAGATTCGTTAACCCAGAACAACACAGCGCCAACGCAGGAGACACGGATTTTATCCGTTTATTGATCACGTCCTTGACGAGTTGGCTGAACGATTTTTGAGTGACCACCATGGACTCACTGCAGCTCAAGACTTCCTTATGCCTAACCTACAGAAACTAGATGACACCAGACTAACTGAGTACTACAGTAGGTATCTCATTTCGGTTGAACAAAACAAGCTTCCTGAGAAAATCGCAAAGTGGTGACAGTTGGACGATGACCATCAAGTTCAACGACTGTCGTCTTCACGTGAACCGATTTCCGCGTGTGGTCAATCATTTGCCATCATCAGCAAAATCGTAAACATCTTCCTCGCCACACCAGTAAGAATCGTTGCAACAATGACAGAAAGACGGCTCAGTGGCCTCGGAATGTTAAATGTCCACAGAAAATCAAACTGGCTTCCCATCCCCGAAAAGGTTTATTTGTGTAAAACCAACAGCATTAGCCAGCAATGAGGCAGTAACGCGTCACATCTGCATGACATCATTCTATTTTAGCGCGGAACTGCTGAAAACACGGGCAAACAAACGAGGCGTACATTAGTAAACATGGCAGCCCCCGCGCCTTTTCCAACAAATAAACTATTAGAAAATGACAGCCCTGTGGCGAAACTGTATTCTGCAATTGTAGAAAGATATTCGAATACATAGTTAATCAGATAGCTGCAATATTGCGGCCTTCCTTCGTTCGAAGTTCGTTTGAAACTGGCAGAAATGGGGTCATCCAGTTGATCATGCTTGCAACATACGATATGACCAGCAATCTGTATTTCTTATAATTATGCCTGATATTTATAATACATACTGCCACTGACGTGATGTTTTTTGAGTATGTACCGTATATTTGTATTACTTGATTATTTTTAAAGCAGCGACTGTCCGTATTTGTTATCTATTTTGTTTTATGTACAATGCTGTACGAACATTAATAGACATGGCGCTATATAAACTAAACATTAATATTACGCTGGATAAATACCTACTTTATTCAGTATATACTTATTTATCCGATAATTTAGTTCATGTAAAGTAAGTTATTTCTTTACAAATGTATATTTTAAATACGTACATAGCATTGATTATGTTTTACGATTTGTGTATTTTAAAGTAAAAGCCCAATCTCCCTACCTTTTTTGCTAAATTACCAGTAATGGTAGTATAAAACTACAACTGATAACCCTACCCACTCAATCTGACTAATTAAGACATAAAACACATTAAAGTGTAAGCCGAGTCAGCTATGCAGTTCGTCAGACACAAGAAATGTCTTCGGGTAACCTTTGACCTGTGACGTATTGGCGGTATTAGAGAGCATCAGATCCGATCATAAATAGCGATGGCCGACACGGAATTTAAGGAAACCAGCGTCGAATCTGGGAGTTTTCACAGTGATATCTCAAGTGACATTGATAGCGGTGGTGATAGTGGTGTATTTGATTCGGACGGCGACATTTTACCCACATCTAGTGGACAGGCGGGCGCCGTAGGAAAGCTTATCAGTTTAATAAGATTTAACAAGATTGTCACCCAGAGAATTAACTCTAATCTCTAGATGGCATATAACGAACTAATAGTGGCTAATACATTTGGTCCACACAAAGCATCCAGAAGATGGACCTGGCACAGCCCAGACGGAAAACATCACAATCAGATCGACTACATCTTGATGAAACGTCGCTTTTGCACAGGCGTGAACATTGCCCGAACACGAAGCTTTCCAGGAGCAGATATCGGAAGCGATCATGACTTGTTGATGACAACCCAGATAGCACAATTACAGCGGGCCGACGGCGGGCCGACAGCGGCAAAGTCATCGGCCCGCTGTCGGCATCCGCCTGCGGGCCGAGGGATTTTTTGTCCGGCGGCTCGCCTTCGGGCCGAGGGCGGGTCCTAGTCGGACGCCGATACTCTGCCGATGGTTAGCCGCTCATATGCCGACTGTGCCTAATATTGCTAAATGTGTGTATTTTGTGTTTTCAAGTAATAAGACCAAATTATACACATGCACTTATGTGTATTGGTCCTATAACTTGAACATTTCTATAGTAATTATCATACATTGTAACTCTAATGTTAAAATGAACATTACTTGATACACATTCATCAATTTATTGAGATTAACTGGAATTTGGAAGTTCAAAACAATAAAATAATATAGTAATATATTATTTAGGAACATAAATGTAATCTGCTTCAAAAAGAGAATGGGTGTCGAGTATCCCATCCAATTATTATAAATTAAAATTAAATACGCAAACAACTCCAATGCGCACAACAAACACAATTTAATACAAGAAAATCAAAAGGCAAAGTTGCAATTAGTGTCCATATTCATATAAAAAGCCTGCTTAATTATTAGTGTTCATAAACTCTTTTCTGCTACATCCAGCTGCATTTTTCATCCGGTGCTGTCTAACACCATTCCCGTCAGAGGCAGTCTTTTATAAAATAAATTCCCGGTTTCTCATCAGCACAAACATTTTAAAATAGCTTCCACAAAACTTTATTTGACATATAATTATCGTTTGATTAAATATGCATGCAATAATTCTGCGCAAAAAAAGAAAACTATATTTCACGCCAAACCAAAGGAATGTACCTACTTGTAAGAAATACATTCAGTAGAAGAAGAAGAATTTAAGAAGAATTTGTTTTATTTGACCCAGACATTTCAAATAATACATACAATACATCCATGTAAAAAAAATTAAATAATACAAATATATAACCTTATAGTAAACATGGTATAATGTATGATAAATAACGAAAAGTAGGGTCAGGAGACTCCTCTAAGACTATGGTAGTCGCTATCGAGGAGCCACCTTTTGTAATAAAACTTTAACTGAATCAATACATCACCTAATCAAATTCATCCAGAATAAAAAGAAGAGAAAAAAAACAAACATAATATGTATGCATGTGTGTAGTGTGATCAAGCTTACATGATTATTGAGTTTGTCTTTTAGGCACTGTTTTGTTGACAAGTTGACAGGTGGTTGTCGGTTCTTAATTTTGCATACATATATAGCAATTGTGCCTGGTGCATGTTACTTGATAGTTTTGTAAAAAATAAAGTTTAACATACTTGGCAAATCCTTGTGAACTGTGTGTACTAAGCTTTTCTTTCACAATATCAGGAATGATATTTAGTAAAACTGGCTAATTATGCCTAAGACATTTCTTAGCAAATTCATGTTTAATTTTATAAGTGTATATTTTATTCTTGACTCTTGTATCATGATTATGTACCTCAAAGTTAAACATTATCCTCCAGTTTTGTAAATAAACTGGTAAGTCTTTATGTAAATATTTATAGTAAAATTTTAATTGTTGTAATTTAAGAATGTCATCTACTTTTAACAAGTTGAGTTTTTTGTGAAGTGGTTCTGTGTGGGAAGTATAATTACTTAAGGTAATAATTCTCAGGGCTTTTTTTGAAGTTTTATTATTCTATTTGATTGAAAGCCCCACACCATGATGCAATAATTAATGTGGCACTATTAAAGAATTATATAATATTATTTTAATATGAAGAGGTAACACATGTTTCAATTTATTTAAAATGCCAATTTGTTTAGAGTTGTATCATCAGCATAAATTATGAAATTAAACATTTTACTGGCTTGTGCAAAATCATTGATATATATGATGAATAACAAAGGTCCTAAGATTGAACCTTGTGGTACACCTGTAGTTATTGATAACATATTTGATTTTATATTGTCAATTTCCGTATATTGTTTACGATTTGTTAGGTAACTGCTGAATAAGTTCAGATTTGTTCCATGTATACCATAATATTTCAATTTGTCAATTAAAATTAAATGGTCAATGGTATCAAAGGCTTTGGAAAGATCTAGATAAATATTAATGGGTATTTCACCCTTATCCAGTTTGGTTATTATTCTATCTATTAATTCTAGTGCTGCGTATTCAGTTGAATGTTTAGGTCGGAATCCATACTGATGGTCAAAAAAAAGCTTAGTCTTTTAAATAAGATAATAATTGCTCAAAAATATTTTTTTCAAGTACTTTTGAAATAGCTGGTAGAAGAGATATAGGTCTATAATTATTGAATACTGCTGGCTCACCTTTTTTTATAAATGGGAATTACCTTAGCAATTTTTAGTTTATCAGGGAATATTCCTGTGGTTAATACTTGATTTGTTAATAAAGTTAAAGATTTGGTTAATGCAGGTTCAAGCATTTTTAGCAGTTTGGTAGAGAGACCATCACATCCACAGCTACTTTTGTTGGGTAGATTAATTATTGTTTTCTTTATGATATCTTCTTCAACATATTTAAATGTAAAATTACAGTTTACTATTTTATTTAGATAATATGAATGATCATGAATGCCTTTGTATTTAATATCATTAGCCAGATTACTACCTATATTGGTAAATAATGTATTGAATTTATTTGTAATTTCTAATTTGTCTGCCACAATTGAATCGGATTCTTTAAAATATTTTGGAAATGATTTATTAATTTTACGTTTAGACAGGATTTCATTTATAGTTTTCCAAGTGTTTTTATATCAAATTTAAATTGATTAAAACATTTGTCAAAATATGATTGCTTTGCGAAAACTTCTTTTCAAAATACTATTGTATGTTTTTAGATTAATCAATAATACGCCATATTCAGAAGATTCAGGGTTTGTGATTTTTAATTGTTTGTAAAGTTTGTCTCTGTATCGTATTGAGGTTAGCAAGCCTTGAGTTATCCATGTAGATTTTTTATGTTTATATTTATGAAATTTCACTAATTTGCTAGTCATATATTTATTTTTAGCTTGATTTATTTCATTGATGATAATGTTATAATTATGGTTTGGATTAGCATTTGAACTTGTATCTAATTTTTTTGGTATTTCAGAAGAGATTATATAATTTCTTACGTTTAACATAGCCTCTTTATTTTGTACATTAACTCGTATAAATTTTGTAGTATGTTCCTCTTTTAGAGCAGTGTTCATAAGCATAAAATATGGTTGATGAGTTACAAAAAAAATTATCAGTAAGTGTACCTGTACATGTTGTGAACCTTGTAGGAAGAGTAATTTGGGGGAAGAGACTAAATGAAGTTAACATGTCAAAAAACGTGCTACAGTGTTGTTGTTCGTTTATTTTTAGCATATTTATATTGTAGTCCCCTGCAAGAATAAGGTTGTTGTTTTGATGATGTTGCATAGATGATATGACCATTGTAAATTCATTTATAAATTCGTTATAGTTTTCAGTTGAAGGCCTTGGAGGTCGGTATATATTTCCTATAGTGACTGTTTGCGATAAGCCTCCTCCATTTACTTGTATTATTTGTCCCTCCCATTGTTCATACACATTTAATTTCATCTTTACTTCATAATCAAAGTGTTTATCTATATATATTAATAATCCCCTTTTGGTGCTGCAACTTTTTCCTTGGGATATACAGTCATATCCATTTAATTGAATTAGTGATAAGTCATCATTATCAGATAACCAGCTCTCTTGGAGACATATTAAGCTTAATTTAAAATTTAAGCAAGACCAGTCATTTACAAATGCCTCGAGCTCACTAAACTTTGCATTAATGGACTGTATATTTGAGCTTAGGATACTGAAATGTTTATTTTTGTTTTGAACTAGACATCTTAAGACTTTTAAGTTGTTAATTGTTGACGATGAGTTGCATTGATAGTTGTTATAGTACCGTCATCAGGATCAACATACACACATTTACCATAAATCTCACCCCTCATTTACATATTAATAAAGTTCTGATGAGAAACCTGGAATTGTTTTATATAGCCCTAAAATAAAGCGACATAAATGGCAGAAATTGTGTGGGCCATAAACTGACAGAAGGCGTCTAGTGTAAACACTTAATCTATTACACATTTACCCTGTCACACTAACAAACAGGAACATGCAGCACAGGGACAGCATTTGCTGTTGTTAAGATCCGTTCATCTTCATCATATCGTCGTCATCCATAGCCTATATAGGGCGGCCACAATCATGACACCAGGTTATTCTGCCCCACATTCTATTTACTGTTTTACGCACAAATAACAAGTTTCCACACAATCAAATGTGTGTTTATAAAGTCATGCCCAAATTAATGTATTTGAATAATCTAGAAATATACAAAGATTTACAACAGAATGTCTAAAAACGTACCTTTTTCCCCGGAGCTCTGCTTTTACTGTTTCCTCTAACTGTCAGTCAGTCTCAGTCTGGACTCTGTTCTAAAATGGCGGTACACCGTAGTGTCAAATGTCACTACCCCAGTGCTCCAGTCGAGGCAGGCCCGACTGCTGATAAGAAAGTTCTCATTCTCACAAAGGACTGTAAATGAATGGAACAGATTATCTCCTGATTGTGTTGGTGCTAGTAACGTGAATATGTTTAAAAATAAAATCGACACACACCTTAAAAGGGCGGGATACATGTAGATAAAAACTATTGGACTCTCGATAAGCCAAAAGGCTTCCTTGTCCACCTGCCATCCAGAGTAATTTTCTGGATGGCAATCTTGTTAAATCTTGTTAAAGTGACTAACGTATCAGGCGCCACTCGTGTCAGAGAACCGCGATGCTCATTGGTCAGTACGTCGTAGCGAGAACGTCGTACTGACCCCATTACAACCAGCTCCCGCGCTCCCAATTGGTCCGCGCAACTTAAAACTGGGTTACGCGTGACCCAGTTTGAGACATAAATGGGTCACGCGTAACTACGCCTGACCCATTTGTAGGGTCCAAAACTAGGTTGTTCCTGGGAATGTCCTGGGAAGGTTCGTAGTGATTTTGGGAAACTGTTGCGCCTCTAGTGGAATATTGCCGAACCAGTGGTCATCTAGCGGAGTATTAAGGAAATAAAGGAATATTACGCGCGAAATTACTGACCTGCATTTACTTGGATAATTAATCATGGCGACTGTTCACGGGGTAGAGGGTTCGTTGGAAACAGTTTAAAGTAGATTCAAATCGCGCTTCGAAAATCTGGTTCGCACTTTGTCAACGCCAGACGTATCGGAGACATGCATTGTGGAAGTCATTAACAGGTATGTATTGAATGAATGTGGAAAAAGACTCAAGGGGGAGGGGCGAAGGGCATGATTTATTGGGAGACCCGATGGATTGATGAACTGTCTTCGTCTGCCAAATATTTTATAAAAACGCGTAAAGACGACATTCGTGCTTGACGGCAAGAAGTTACTATATTGCGATTCATATCGTATCGATCAATCTGATAAGCACAAATTATTTATATTGCATCCCGCCAAAAATGCCATTTTGTATTGACGCGTTAGGTATCCATAAACAAAGTAAAATTCTTAAGAATACGTCCGGAAAATGATATTTAGTTGACATAGCCGATGCTAAAATAACTATGCTAAAATATAAAACGTATTGATGTATATTATTTGTGATACTTGATAAAATTGTAAAGTTAAAGGTTAACCAGTAGGTCTTCTGTTATGATATGGAAATTTCTTCCAAGGTGCGTATTGCCTATTCGAGGTTGCGTTTTTACGTCACGAATAAATTAAAAGCACGTGGCTGTCTGTTTGCAGGGCAGAAAGCACGGGTTTTCGGCGCTCGACATTCGTGTTATTATTGTTGCGCTCGTATAAAAAAAAACAATCAAACCTGTCCATTTGTAATGCACCAGTCGTTTGTAAAAAGCTACGTGTACCATTCGATTTTACATATTTTATTTAATATACATCTTTGGTATTCCTCCCATGCGTGTGTGCTGTGACTCATAAATCAGTTTGTGCAACAGAAATGGTCTGCATTGTTTTTTAAAAGTTCGCAAACCACATTGTAAATTCATTCATAACAATATCTGTCACACAGTTGTCCCCAAAACAAATTAGTGTAGTTTGCAATCATAGTTATTGCCACCTGCGTTGCAAGCAAGCACAGTGTAAGATACATTTACCGTGTCATACATTCTTTGCATGTAATTCCAAGTGTCGGTATGTTACCGTAGGTGACGAATATGTCATGGTCACATTTGTTCTGCACCAACCATTGCTACTGCCTTTCCTGCTCTGACCTACCTTCCAACACTGACCACCCTTCCAACACTAACCATTGCTATCATCCTTCCTGTACCAACCACCCTGTATGCACCGACCACCCTGTCTGTACCGACCACCCTTCCTGCATGCACTAGAACCAGCCACCATCCTTCCTGCACCGACCACCCTTCCTGCATGCACTAGAAACCAGCCACCACCCTTCCTGCAGTGACCACCCTTGCATTTTTTTTTCAAAATAATAGTTGCAGTGATATTGCAACGTAACTTATTACCACCTGGAATGATGTGGCTGTAAGCAGTCATAGAGTACGTCAGTTTAAAAAGTAATACATGCAACTTGTTTTAAATAGTACCAGTATGAAAGATGCAGGCGTACGTAGGTGACAAATATGTGATGTACACACTTGTTCTGCAGACGGAAATTGCTTCAGCTCCAGAGCAGCAAGTAACCGTACCCCTTTCTGCACCGACCATCACAACTGTCCTTTCTGCACCGACCACCACAATTGCCCTTTCTTCACCGACCAGCACACCTGCCCTTTCTGCACCGACCAGCACACCTGCCCTTTCTGCACCGACCAGCACAACTGCCCTTTCTGCACCGACCACCACAACTGCACTTTTTGCACCGACCAGGACACCTGCCCTTTCTGCACCGACCACCACAACTGACCTTCCTGTAACAGCCACCCTTCCTGCACCGATCACCAATACTACCTTTCCAACAATAACTCCTACCACCCTTCCTGCACTGAACACTGATACCACCCTTCCAACAATGACCACTGCTACTACCCTTCCTGCACCGCTCATCCTTCCAACATTGACCACTGTTACCACCCTTCCTGCACTGAACACTGATACCACCCTTCCAACAATGACCACTGCTACTACCCTTCCTGCACCGCCCATCCTTCCAACATTTACCACTGCTACCACCCTTCCTGCACCGACCACCGCTACTGCCCTTTCTGCACTGACCACTGCTTCTGCCCTTCATGCATTGACTACCCATCCTTCACTGACCGCCACTACTTCCTCTCCAGCTCCGACGAGTACTACCACTCCTCCTGCACTGACCGGCCTCTACGGGTGCCATTCCTGCAGGTGTGAACCACTGGGACATCACCGATGACTTGCCTGTGATACGCCCACCCCACAGGATTACTGATGAAACACCCAGTCCCTTACAAGAACTGGTCACTGTTTTAGGTTTGTTATTCTATCATAGTGCCTTTTGTAAAGGCGACACACAGCAGGTATATATGATTAAAAAACATTATTGTGCTATTTGTTTATAGAATGACCGTCACAAGTTGCAGCAACTTTGTTGATCCACGAGTACAAGTTATTTTTAAAATGCCTTTTGCCATTTCACTTGGAATTATATATTATTATATAAAAACATATGTAGGCAGGTTCCACCCCAGATGGCAGATTTATGTCTTGACATGTATTTACAGAGTGATGTGTTCCAGGTAATTTAACATTTTAATAAGTATAAACAGGTATGAATATGTTTAAATCATCATGGGTCATTGCTTTACTTAACATTAAGTTATATAGACATATATATATAAATAATTTTTTTAAAAGTATTTTTGTAAACTAATTGTAGCATGTCTATCTTCCAAATAAATGTTGCAAAAATGTTGTATATTGTAACAATGTATTAATTTTTATCTGGTAGATGACCTGCATTCAAGCCTATCCGGAGAGACACGCATACATGTGCGGAGGAATGTAGTTATAGAGGATGTCACTCACTTGTATGGCAGTGACAACATGCCAGATATTCTTGCTCACAACATCAGTGTGACCTTCGAAGGTGTGTAAATATAACATGTACCCGCTAGCAAGATGTCCGTTAAATTGTAAATTATTTGGACATTACTCTCTGGTCAAAAACAACCTATTTGGTGTATGTAATACATTTATTAAGTGAATTGGAAATGAATACTTGCAGTGAGCTGTCTGTAAGTACTTTGAAGGGAGTTGAATTGGCATTGATCAGAGTGAATTGAAACCATGTCTGCCCGGTTGTATTATATTTCCTGGTACCCTTGCGGTTTAGGTCGTCTATGGAGAATTCATATATCGAATGTGGAGACTTAGGCAATCAGCACCTTTTTCATTGCAGGAGCTATGTGGCTGCTGTAGGTGGAAGAGGGAGAATGAATCACTCTAAATCCCACACACAACAGTAATATGCACATCACAGACCTGTTGTAAAAACATTCCATTTGTGAAATAGGATGCTACACACAGAAAAACCCACTGTAATGTTTTTTACAATGCTGTGACTGTTTTGCTTGTAACCAGGTGAAATGGGGCAGGATGTCGGTGGATTGATGAGGGACCTCCTGGCAACCTACTGGCAACACACATTGGAACAATGGTTCCACGGAGAGCGCGTCAAAGTGTCATGTGTGCCTGCCAGCCGAATATGCGAGGCCGAAACGGCATTTGTGGCAGCAGGCAGGGTCCTTGCACATGGCCTGATACTGACACAGGCTATAACGTGTGCAATAAGTTCGGCATTCCTGTTGTCTGCATGTCACCCTTACTCTGCACCATCCGACAACCTACTGATCAGTAACTTGCTGGACTTTGTGTCACCAACTGAGGCCGTTGCACTAACCAAGGGTCTGGCATGTGAAAGTAAGAAAATACCTGTATAATGTGTTTCACACTGCTACTTCTTTCACTAATCCAGATGTAAAAAATTTGCATTTAGCAATACCTGTCCATTCCGTAACAAACACCACACTTTTCTTGCTGATCAGGTACCATTACATTTGGGATATTTATAATTATTTTCTGAAATACATACAACATAGAAAGAGTCAAGTTGATCTCGGGGACTTGCATGAGACCTGTCATATGTATGTATATATGCCCATGTAGGTATATACATATACAGAATTACTACAATAATAAGTACAATTAATTAACATTTTTAGGTGAGTTTGGCAAAGAGCTTACAGATGAACTGTTTGACATCTTCGCCAAGTACGGCATGAGTGTCCGCCCAACTCCTGGAAATCTCCACAGACAACTGCTAAGCCTAGCACGGATGGAGCTGGTCGTGAAGCCATGCTACGAAGGCCTGCTCATGATGCGAGGGTTACCAGAAGTTTGGCGGGCATCTCTGCTGACAAGCATGAATGAGAGGAGGTTGCAAGCACTCTACACCAGCCTGCAGCCAACTGCAGACAAGATCATCAAGAAGCTGCGAACAGAAAAAAAGAGGATCTGCTGACAAATCAGGAGAGCCACCTCTTTCTCTGGTTAAAGGACTATATTCGTGGGCTGGACCACGTGTTGCTAGAATTGTTTTTACAATTTGTGACTGGCACGAACACAATGCCACAGCTACCAGTCACTGTCAGCATTAATTCCTGGGTGGGTTTAAACCGTGTCCCCCGGGCCCATACCTGTGGTGCAGTACTTGAAATAAGTACTGCATACACATCAGTTCAAGAGTTCAAAAGGGAACTGACTATGGTAATTAGTTCATCGGAAGCCATGGTCATGAACATAGTATAGGTCAAAAGTTGTAAATTAGCACATAGCCATATTTATAAACGTGTTTATCCTGAAAACCCCACTTCTTAAACAAAGCATTTTACATTTTTAACATTACAACTACTGAAGATATTCCTTCAAATGAAATCATTTTAAGGCTGACAGTGACCTGTAGCTATGGCATTGTTGCCACAAACTTCTACCTGCCATACCTACGCTTAACATAAGAAATGTACAATTTCGCAGCTAATACCAAATTTGCTATGGCAGATTCCATTTGTGCATAGGCAACTCTTGGAACAGAAATAACCCAACAGTTATTTTACACGAACATCCGATGGGCATTAACATATAATTCCATGCCATGATCTGTCGAAGGTTCAAGTGGGTTGGTACTGCTTGTCAAACTACACTAATTTGTTTTGGGGACAACTGTGTGACAGATATTGTTATGAATGAATTTACAATGTGGTTTGCGAACTTTTAAAAAACAATGCAGACCATTTCTGTTGCACAAACTGATTTCTGAGTCACAGCACACACGCATGGGAGGAATACCAAAGATGTATAGTAAATAAAATATGTAAAATCGAATGGTACACGTAGCTTTTTACAAACGACTGGTGCATTACAAATGGACAGGTTTGATTGTTTTTTTTTATACGAGCGCAACAATAATAACACGAGTGTCGAGCGCCGAAAGCCCGTGCTTTCTGCCCTGCAAACACGTGCTTTTAATTTATTCGTGACGTAAAAACGCAACCTCGAATAGGCAATACGCACCTTGGAAGAAATTTCCATATCATAACAGAAGACCTACTGGTTAACCTTTAACTTTACAATTTTATCAAGTATCACAAATAATATACATCAATACGTTTTATATTTTAGCATAGTTATTTTAGCATCGGCTATGTCAACTAAATATCATTTTCCGGACGTATTCTTAAGAATTTTACTTTGTTTATGGATACCTAACGCGTCAATACAAAATGGCATTTTTAGCGGGATGCAATATAAATAATTTGTGCTTATCAGATTGATCGATACGATATGAATCGCAATATAGTAACTTCTTGCCGTCAAGCACGAATGTCGTCTTTACGCGTTTTTATAAAATATTTGGCAGCCGAAGACAGTTCATCAATCCATCGGGTCTCCCAATAAATCATGCCCTTCGCCCCTCCCCCTTGACGTAGTACTAGTGACGTATTACTATCAGTATCAGTTAGTTTTTTTTCTCCACATTCATTCAATACATACCTGTTAATGACTTCCACAATGCATGTCTCCGATACGTCTGGCGTTGACAAAGTGCGAACCAGATTTTCGAAGCGCGATTTGAATCTACTTTAAAATGTTTCCAATGAACCCTCTACCCCGTGAACAGTCGCCATGATTAATTATCCAAGTAAATGCAGGTCAGTAATTTCGCGCGTAATATTCCTTTATTTCCTTAATACTCCGCTAGATGACCACTGGAGGGGCAACAGTTTCCCAAAATAATTACGAACCTTCCCAGGACATTCCCAGGAACAACCTAGTTTTGGACCCTACAAATGGGTCAGGCGTAGTTACGCGTGACCCATTTCTGTCTCAAACTGGGTCACGCGTAACCCAGTTTTAAGTTGCGCGGACCAATTGGGAGCGCGGGAGCTGGTTGTAATGGGGTCAGTACGACGTTCTCGCTACGACGTACTGACCAATGAGCATCGCGGTTCTCTGACACGAGTGGCGCCTGATACTAACGGACTCTGACACGAGGTCAACGGCGGCTAGGGAGCGGATGGCAGGCGGCTGTCGTGTGCCGACGAGTGCCGCTTCCCAGCCGCTCAGATCGGGCCGAGGGTGGCGTGCTGGCTGGGAACCTTCTACATTCGCCTGAAGAGGATCTGCAAGCCAAATCACACAAGAATCACATTTGATATCGAGAAACTTAAGGATCATGATGTAGCAGAAGCATTCAAAGCAATGATAGGTGGGAAATTTGCACCCCTTACTTTACCTTCAACAAAATAGTGACCGACGCAGCCAGCGAGATTCTCGGCAAACATCGTCGAACAAAGAAACCGTGGGTCACAGCAGACTGGTTTCGAACAACAGCGGGAGTTCGACAAGGATGCCTACTATCATCCGCCGTCTTCAATATCTTTCTGGAAGGGATCATGAATCAGAATTGGAGGCAGGACAACCACCAAACTTCGCTTCGCTGATGACATCGACGGCTTAGCAGGGTAAGAACAAGAACTAGTAAACTTGGTGGAGTACCTCGACAAAACCTCTACAGCATACGGCATGGAGATCAGCGCCGAAAAGACCAAACAGATGACAAACAATTGACAAAGCATCTTGTATCAGCACAGAGGTCAAAGTTAACGGACAGAGACTTGAAACAGTAACACGCTTCAAGTACTTGGGATCAATCATCACAGACGAGATACTTGTCAGGATTGCACAGACAACAGCAGCACTTACAATTACGGTTGAAACCCACATGGAACGACAGTAACATCAATGTCAGTTCAAAAATAAGGCTGATGCGCTCCCTTGCCATGTTCATCTTTCTATACGCTTGTGAAACATGGACCCTCTCAACAGATCTACAGAAGAGGATACAATTTATGCCAGGGAAATGAAGTGCTTTCGGAAGATCTTGCACTTATCATACAACGACCATGTTACCAACCAAGACGTTCGCAACAAGATCAAACAAGCCATTGAACCATACGAAGATCTCTTTACAACGGTCAAGAAGCGCAAACTGAAGTAGTACGGCAACGTCTCACGATCATCTGGCCTTGCAAAGACCGTCTTGCAAGGTACCGTGAGTGGGGGCGAGAAGAAGAGGTATAGACAGAACAAGAGGTGGGAGGACGTCAAAGAGTGGACAGAACTGGAGTTCGCCGACTCCCAGAGGGCTGTGGAAAATAAGGAAACGAGGAGAGAGTTGGTTAAAAAAAGTTGTCAGTGGTACCCCAATGTACGATCCTTAAGGGTTATATGGGAAAGTGAAGTGAAGAAGTATTTTAATTTTCAATAAAACAAAGTTTAATGTATGTACATCTGACATACAAGTGATTTTCAAAATGCACGGTTGCATGAACTGTTCAGTTCGGTCGGAGAGGAAGTGTGTAAAATATGTGTCGGGGGTGGGTGGGGAGCGCCAAATTATGTTTTTTACCCAGGCGCCGACAACTTTCACGTATTACGCCACTACGAGAGGGGTGTTGTTAGAGGTATGATGCAAAAATCCGAGAGATTACCTTCTTTTCCGGGAGATCTTCGTCTTCACTGAAAATCCGGGAGTCTTCGAGACAGCGCGAGAGACATGCTGATCGAACCGCTTAGTTTTTCAGGCGAAAAATCGCCAACAAAAAGCTATAAGGGGTAAGACCACATTTAAATTTTACATAGGCGGCCATTATTTATTTATTTATTATACCGAACTTATAAAGTGCTCTTTTCATACATAAAAGCCTGCTCAAAAGCGCTGTACACAATCAATAGAATAATCATAGAGAGTAAAAACAAAGCATAAAAACGATAGCATGATAAAAAATAAAAACAATTTTTTTTAGAAGACTGGGTATAATAAAATGAATATATATTATATTGTTTTAAAATGTAAGAAAAACTGACTAGAAAGAGTTAAGCACCAAAAACAGCTAGAAACAAATGTGTTTTTAGCAGCTTCTTGAAAGTGTTCAGTGTTTTTGCTTCACGAATGTGAACCGGTAGCGCATTCCACAACTTGGCTGCTGAACACTGAAATCTTCTGTCGCCGTATGTAACTGTTCTAGCCCTTGGAACTTCTAGTGTCACTGAATCCATGGATCGTAACATTCTTCTTGGTTGGTACAATTTCAGCATATATATCCTGGAGCCTGTCCATGTAGGGCTTTATATGTGTGCATCAGGATTTTAAATTGCACACGATAGTTAACAGGTAACCAGTACAGATTGTTCAACACTGGTGTGATGTGGCTGTAGCGTGATGTTCTGGTTACAATCCGTGCCGCGGTGTTCTGTACACGTTGTAACTTGTTAATTGATGTCTGGTGCAGTCCACTGAGCAGAGCGTTACAATAGTCTAGACGTGATGTTACAAGCCCGTTGACTAGTGATTGAGTGGCATCATTTGTGAGATTTAACAAGATTTAACAAGATTGCCATCCAGAGAATTAACTCTAGATGGCAGGTGGACAAGGAAGCCCTTTGGCTTATCGAGAGTCCAATCCTTTTATCTACATATATCCAGCCCTTCTGAGGTATGTGTCGATTTTATTTTTAAACATATTCACACTACTAGCACCCACACAATCATCAGATAATCTGTTCCATTCATTCACAGTCCTTTGTGAAAATGAGAACTTTCTCACGTCTAATCTACACTGCTCCTTTACTAATGTAACTTCATGTCCTCTAGTCTTTCTATCTTTCTTAACTGAAAAAAACATATTTCTATCAATATTTTCATAACCATTCAATATTTTAAACACTTCTATCTGATCTCCTCTCAATCTCCTGGTCTCTAGTGTTGTTAAACCACATTCTTTTAGGCGTTTTTCATAACTAAGATCCCTCAGTTTTGGCATCATTTTAGTCGCTCTCCTCTGTACTCTTTCTAGCATATCTATGTCCTTCTTGCGGTATGGCCTCCACGCTTGTATACAATATTCTAAATGAGGCCTAACTATTGTTTTGTACAGCGGTATTATTAGTTCTTTTTCTTTATATGCTATATTTCGCCTAATCAATCCAAGGATTTGATTTCCTTTTGAAGCTGCAATTCCACACCGCCTGGAAACCTTCATGTCAGCACTAATTGTCAGCCCTAAGTCTTTTTCTTTTACAGTAGTACTTAGTACAGTTCCCCCATTGTATATTCTACATATTCGTTCCCATGTCCTGTGTGGAGGCATTTACATTTCCCAAAATTGAACAACATTTGCCACTTTTCAGACCATTTGATCAACCTGTCAAGATCATCTTGTAAATGCTGTCTATCCCCATCACTTTTAATCCTTCTAAACACTTTTGTATCATCTGCAAATTTCAACACCTTGCTAGCTATATCATCGTCCAAATCGTTTATATATATTAAGAATAATATAGGTCCCAGTACTGATCCCTGTGGAACCCCACTCAAAACTGATTTCCAGTTTGAAGCCTCCCCATCAACAACTACCCGTTGTCTTCTGTCAATCAGCCATTTTTCTATCCAGTTAATTATACCATTTCCTATGCCATGGGCTTTTAGTTTAAGCAGTAATCTCTGATGTGGCACTTTGTCGAAAGCTTTTTGAAAATCTAAGTAGATGATATCTACTGGTGATCCATCATCTACCCACTTAGTGATATCTTCCAAAAAACATAACATATTTGTTAAGCATGACCTCGCTTTTAGAAACCCATGTTGAGATGGGTTTATCAAGTTATGTTTAACAAGAAAATCCACCATGTGATCTTTAATTAGTCTTTCTAATAATTTACAAATCACTGATGTTAAACTCACTGGTCTACAGTTCTCTGACTTGTTTCTCGAACCTTTTTTAAATAACGGTATAATGTTTGCTTCTTTCCATTCTAAAGGAACCACTCCCTCTTCTAATGACAAGTTGAAAACTGTTGCAAGCGGTATGCTAATTTGTTTCAATTTCCACTAGTAGTTTGGGTGGAATACCATCCACTCCAGGTGATTTATTTTCCTTCATAGCCCTAATTTTTCTTAGCTACCATTTCTGGGGTTACAATTAACTGTCTTAAATAGTCTGATTCTGCCCCCTTGAACTTAGCCTCTGGTACTGGTGACTGAACTGTCTTCTCTGTAAACACTGAACTAAAATACTCATTTAGGTCGCTTCAGCCATTAATCCTCCTGATATTATATTTTCCAGCACTATCTTCTAGAGGACCGACCTTATCCTGAACTTTCTGTTTGCTTCGAACATACGCATAAAAACTCTTGCTGTCATGTTTTATATTACAAGCTAATTTATGTTCATAGCTTCTCTTTGAATTTCTAATTTCAGCTGTAGCTTGGTTTAGTGCTTCTTTATAAATGTTGTAGTCTTCGTCATTGCCAGTACGTCTATATGACTTCCACATCATTTGTTTATACTTAATTTTTCTAATGGCTTCTTTCGATAAGTATTTCTTTCTGGTCCGTTTCCCTTGTTTTTTGAAGGGAACAAATTTATCTACGATGCACTCTATTTCATTCTTTAAGATATTCCAGCATTCTGTTGCTGTCTTATTCTTCAATGTATTATTCCAGTCTATCTTTGCTAAATATTTCCTCATTTCCTTATATCTTCCTTTGTGGAAATTTCTCCTGAACTGCTTTTTATTATTTCTTTCTGATTTTACTTTGATGGTAAAATGTATCTGGTTGTGATCACTACTTCCCAGAGGCTCACATAATTTAACATTGTCAACTAATTCATTCTGTGAGGACAAAACTAAGTCTAACACATTCTCTCCCCTGGTTGGTTCTAGCACATGTTGAGAAAGGAAACTATATTGTACTAAAACTAAAAACTTGTGGTCCTCACTACCCATACTCTGTAGAGATTTCCATTTTATATGCCCATGGTTAAAATCCCCCATAATAACACAGTCCCGTTTGCTCACTTCCCTTATAGCGTTTTGTATTTTTTCATTCTCTTCTATGCTTATGTTTGGACTTCGATAAACTAATCCAACCGTTAACGTTGAGTTTCCTGTAACTATGTTACACCAAACAGCTTCTTCGCAATCTGCTTCTCTGTCTAATTTTATTTCATAAGCCTGGATAGATTCTTTAATATATAAAATAACTCCACCTCCCCTTCTTCCTATTCTATCTTTCTTAAACATTACATATCCTGTTAGTCCCAATTCGGCATCTGATATATCGGTGGTTGCCCATGATTCGGTTATACCTATTATGTGAGGGTCAATATCTTCTACCATAATGTTTAGTTCATTTCTTTTGTTTACTATACTCCTTGCATTTAAACAAACACAGATAACGCCTAATGTGCCCAATGTTGCGGAGGTGATAATATCCAGACCTACAGACACTGTTCAAATGTTGTTCCATGTTCATGGCAGAGTCGAAGATAACACCCAGGTTTTCGACACTGTTCACTGATGTAATATCAGTGTCGCCAACACGCACAGTAACGTTTTCCATCTGCTTGGCATTATGTTTGGATGTGAACAACACAACCTCAGTCTTTTCATTATTCAGTTTTAGCATGTTTGCCTGCATCCATCTTTCAATGTCCGTGAGGCACCTCTCAATGAGTTCCAGGGATTCTGTTTGGGCTGCACCGTCCTTCGGCTTGAACGAGATGTACAACTGGGTGTCATCCGCATAGAAGTGATAACACAGTCCATACCGACGGATAATGGCTCCTAGTGATTTTGAGTACATGGTGTATTTCTTTGGGCCGAGTACCGAGCCTTGTGGTACACCATGTTCCAGGAGAACTGGATTGGAGTGCTCACCATCTATGACCACTACCTGGTAACGGTCGTGGAGATACGATGCTATCCAGCCGAGAGCAGCTCCGGAGATTCCGAATAAGTTCTCAAAACGATTCAACAGAATTCCGTGATCGAGAGTATCGAACGCAGCCGACAGATCGAGCATGACCAACACTGTGACACAACCATTATCCAGAGACTCGAGGATATCGCTTTGTACCTTGAGGAGCGCCGTCTCGGTCGAGTGAGATCTACGGTAGGCTGACTGAAGCTCCTCGTGAAGACCATTGCTCACCAGGTGGCGCTCAATCCGTGTATCTACAACCTTCTCTAACACCTTAGCAATGAAAGGAAGGTTGGACACAGGTCTGTAGTGTTTCAGGATGTCTGGATCGAGTGTTGATTTCTTGAGTAGTGGTCGTATATGAGCACACTTGAATGCACGAGGCACACAGCTACTATTCATAGAGGCGTTGACAATCGCGGTGATAATAGGGAGTAGCTCATCTACACACAACTTTAGAAGCCATGTGGGCACCGGATCGAGGTCGCAGGATTTATCAGGTGATTTCAGGATGAAGGTCTTCACTTCACCATCAGATGCGCGAGTAAACCTATCCAGTGGTGTAGTTACAGATGAGGCGTCAACCTCCAGGTCAACACCATGCACCTGGTCCGTCTGGAGGCCACGTCGGATGTTTTGTATCTTCTCCATAAAGAAAGAGCTAAACATCTCAGTTAGTTTAATGGGAGACGCCGTTTGAGAAAGAGATGGAGACCCCCTTTCACCAAGCAGGTGTTTCGCCACTTTGTAGATGCCCTTCTGGTCATGGGTGCAGGCAGTGATCTTTACCGAATAGTATGCTATCCTGGTTTGTTTTATGAGTTTGTTCACCACACCACATTGGTCTCTATATATCTGGTGGTTAACAGTAAGGCGATTCTTCTGCCATCGTCGTTCCAGCTTCCGTCGGAGATGTTTAGCCTGATGTAATTCATCAATGTACCATGGACAATCTGGATGTTGGGTGATTGTTTTAATACGAAGTGGTGTGTGCTTATCAATGAGTGATGCGAGTCCTTCATTAAAAGCACTCACCAAACCATCCACATCACCATCCGTAGTTTGTAACATGGGGGAAGCCACAATGTCCTGCTTAAAAGCTTCCACGTCTATGGCACGCAGCTTCCTAAAGGAAACAGTCTTCTGTATGGGAACAGGTTTGGCAAGGGTCGTGGTGAAACCGACAGCGAAGTGGTCACGTGTAAGTTTCCCAAGGTGGTCACAAAGTCCGGGGTCGTTTCCTTCATTTCCTGCTAAATTTGACGAACAATTTTGTCTTGAAAATTTCACAGCATATTTATCCTCCATTGACACAAGTGCTGTGGAAAACTCGTAAAATTCTCATACCTCAGTTTTCAGAAAAATCCACCCAAACCTGACACCCCTCAATTTCGCCCCAGTCTGATGACGGATTTTGAAATATTGGTGTGTTCTGCAAAATAGCCTCTGTGCGAATACGCGAGCGACTAGCGTATGTTTATTGCTACCTCGTGAAAGATCTAATGCAGTAGTACATTCAGTATTCACTGGACTGACATGTGCCATGCCAAAGTGCTCGAACAAAATTCACACATGACACCAAAACGGTGTTTTCAAGGGCACTCTTTCGGTTCACGAATCCTTAATGTGGTCTTACCCCATAAGATAGCACCCTACCCCTGTTTTCGAGACAGCGCGACACGGGAAGCGTGCTGAACCACTAATGAATCTCCCGGATTTCAACAAAAAAAGTTGGCAGGTATAGTATTGATAACAAACCACATGTCATAGCATGTACATGGCTGATGGCATTCGATCGAAACGTCGTGAATTTGCCATGCACCATAATAATATTATGTCAAAACTGTGAAAACTTAGAAAAGTAACGGTATTTCGGATTAAAATGTAGAATAATGTAATGTAACATAAGCGACAATACAACAGCACAACGTTCCAGGTGACCATAATGACTGTACGAATTATCACGATTTTTAAATGTAATGCATTTAGAAAGAAGAATGACTTAACGCCCGAAATTACATAAGACCCTAACGGATACATTGGAAACCAATCATATGCCAACAGGTGTCGCTTTCTTAAACCCGGAATCTGTTGTGATCGTTGCGTCAGCCGTAACGTTGGAAGATGAAACGTCTTGCTTCTGACATGTAAACTTAGAGTTCTTATTTTTATACAATGACGCCGTATTTCAAATTTGGTACAGCAGTTGTCAGCACTCTGAAAGAATTTGACGGTAAAATGCTGTTACATTCAAGTGGTCTGTGGGCGATAATTGGTTGGTAATAACGATAAAATCGGTGACACTGACAGTGACAGTCATTAAATAGGCAATTCCGTATTGGAGAGGTCAGATTGCAAAAAAATTAAGTGCTGTCAGTTCACTTTTAGAAAAAAATTGCATTTCTAATGGAGAAAATGTTAGCAATCAAAATATTGAAAAATACCACACAACAGAAACCCCTCCCATCTAACCATTAACTCACAACTTATTTACTTTTATTTTGTTGATTTTTAAGTTCATATAATATTTATTCAAAATTCTGAAAGCAATATGTACTGCACAACCTATGTTTTGAAATAGACAGTCACATATTTTCATATATTTTTTTCGTAATTCCGTTACCAAAAAAGTAGAAAAAGTTTTCCTGAGAGCTAACTGGTCATTGAAATTACAAGTTACCTGAAATTCTCTTATTAGATACACTCAGGAACAGGTTAGATTATACACTTTTAGTGTGTCTTCTCTCAACTTGTGGTGAACATGGTAACAGAATTACATTTTGGTAACAGAATTACATTATTTTTCTCTTCCAGTATAAAAAGTCAGTAATGGGACCTAAATGCATTAGAGGTCAATACAGACACCAGGACAATGTTTCAGTTAATTGTGTATGGAATCCATGGATGGTACTTGTGAAAACTGTCCAAGGATTCAAACACTTGTTCCATTGATCTGACATGGATAATACTATCAACACTGAATGGCAGCAGTGGCCTATGGAAACCGACAAGATAGGCAAGGACCAGTTTCAGAATGTGTTTTGATGAATGTTGAAAGCAAACACCTTATTTTATGCATCATAGATTTGTGAATTAGGTCCAGGCAATGTTTTTTGCTACATGATGGGCGTCGGGCGATAGTAAAAGATGGTGCACAGTTGTTAATATAAGTAGACTTTGCTGAGAAGTTTAACACTGAAACTAAAAATTAAATTCAAGCAACAATTGGACCTACAGTTCGGTTTCCCTGTTCACTGTATGTGCTTAGGAGCAGGGAGGAGTACATTCAATGGTGGTTGTTTCAGACCACAACACAACAAATATGCTGTGAATGTGTTCCTCAAGGCCACTCTTTAACATATTGATTCAACAGTCCGCCAGTTAAATAAAAGTGTCATCTTTTGTGATGGTCCTTCCAGTCAGTTCAAACAATGTTTCATGGTCTCTGGCATCATACTGCTAGAAAGAAATATAGTGAGGAAGTCTTTGGCAGTCAGGGGAAAGGTCCAGTGCTGGTATCCGCCAAAGTGATGTCAGGTAAAGCAGAGGTGATCGCATCCAGTGATTTTGCAGAGGTTGCTGCCAGGAAATGATGAATATTCTGATTGAATATTTCAGTAAAGCCAAGTATGAACTGGAAATTCCAAAGGTCAAATGTTTGGAATGAGATCAATCCAATTTCCAACACAAAGCTGGTGCACAGAGTCACAGTGGTTACATCATTTGCGATTGATGTACACAACCAATATAGAACACCTTCCACATTGGACTACTTCAGAGGCTAAGCAGTGAAGCAATGAAGATGATGAAGAAGACAGCAGTGTGGCAGAGGACATGGCAATCAACACTGAAAATGTAGTAGAGGCCTTGCCTAAGAATCTGGATGTGAAGTGGGTGGTGTGAAGTACTCCGGCCAGAAAAATCCAAAGAAATTTGTTGTTCATGGTTTTGAAATTGAGGACGACAACTTCTTTGAAAAGCGTTGCACTCTGTAAATTTGTCTGACCTGATATTGATGATATATTGACTGCCTCAACAGATCATGATTGTGTAAATATCAGTCATTTAATATAATATCGGCCCAGGGCTACAGATGGACAGGCATTCAATAGCAGCCTTCAACTGAATATGAATTAAACATGAAACACATAATTCTGCCATGTTTATAATTTTTGCTCACATGTAATTAGGATATTTTTGCATTACAACATGGAGATAAAGTTGTCTGTAAACATGCAGAAGAGTAATTAGGATATTTTTGCATTACAACATGGAGATAAAGTTGTCTGTAAACATGCAGAAGAGTAACAGCAAGTATCAATTATTATTTTATGTTTTATTCCAAAAATAGTCAGACGCGTAATTGTGTTACCATGCCATGTAATTCCGTTACCGAAAGAAACCTGTTCAATGTAAAAGAACTGCGCACATACCATGACTAAACTGCTGTCCAATACAAGGTCATGTTATATGTCTATTTAGTAATGCCAGCTGTCAGATCTAGTAGGTTGCAGATTTCAGACGATTTGTTATGACATTTGTTAGCAACTGATTTTGAAAGTTTCTGTGTAATTCCGTTACCAAAATAGAAACGGATATGATTTCAACCTTTTGTTACATTTCTTAATAAGAATCACTGTTTGTTAGAGGGAATAGTGTGTACTTCCAAAGCATGTTCAAGTTTCCTTTCTAAGTTTCTAGGTACATGGTGAACTGGAAAATTTAAACCTTATATGCCAAAAAGTATTGTGAATTGTAATTCCGTTACCGTGGAATTGCCCAAATCTGTATCCGCAATTAAATTAGCTCATTACTAATCAAATTCGTTCCAGCAAACATTGTGATAGGGTTTGGGAATGTGTTCATTTAATCATCCCACGTCAATTTATATGCATATCATACTGCATTTTATGTAATGTTGTGGTGTAAATAGTAGGCACTTGCCTTTGAACGAATCCGCTCACTGGCACACTGCTGTGGATTACTGCGTGGTGCTTGAAGTGAGCGATCAAACAGCACATGTTGAGGGGTTACACAGGTTAAATATATAAGTTTAATAATACCAACATTCAATACCTTCAGACACAAATACAAAAGGCACCAATGATATGTTTTAATGAAAAGCTGAGTTTCCGCTGGGTAAAATGATGGGTAAAGATGGTAGGGGTGGGCTACGCGAGCACCGCAGGCACAAACCTTTGCTTGGAGGATCCAAGACTTTTTTAAAACAAGCTTTAAAATGGTACATTCTGAGGTATGTTTTAACCTTTACTCTTGAATATAGAGAGGAAGATATAAAACAACAAGACTTGTAAATGTAGTAATCATGATTGATAAAAGTCAGTAATCATGATTGTTTCATCGTGTCGAGGTGTGGTTTCCACTTTACCACTGGTACTCGCTACTCAGTTGAGGTGTGGTTTCCACTTGACCACTGGTACTTGGTTGTGGTGATGTTTTTCTCACCCTAACCTTAGGCTTTGTTACCACGCTGACAGTAAAACAGTAACAGGTAAGTTCTTATATAGTGCAGCATCCAGTCCTAAAGACTGCTCAAAGCACTTTACACTTTACTGGCAGACCTGTTCAGCCGAACACTATCTCGACTTCTCTGGGAAACATCCAGTCATCTGAAGACTCTTTCATCATCACCTTTAAATGATTATAATATCATAATGTTATGGTAAATTGGTGGTTTATGTTCCCAAAATTATATTTTATTTGTTGCTAGCATGCTATGCAATTAATTAAACAGTCATTTCTGGAATGCCAAAAAAGTATGTTTCTATTAATTGCAAAAACGTTTCTCAAATTGTGTTCTTTTTATAAAAACAGTCTAAGTCGTTTAGTATATCCAATTACTGTGCAAACATATCACCCAAGTTATTGATAACCCATTAATATACACGGTTTTGGGGAATAGGCGTCTTTTTATGAGATGTGAACTTCGGTGGTTTATATTCATAAGTACTTCACTCAAATCAACTTTCCCAAAACTTTGTTTGCACAATTTTGTCGGAATATATATTTTATATATTTAGCACAAAGATATCTTACGAATCACATTCCTTATTTTGCTAAAAACACGGCATAAAACATTAGTTGAATAGACTTGTGGGCACTCGTGTTGAATCCGGACCCACCTTGATTTCGTCGTTATAACTTGAGTTTTGCCTAACTTTGATACCTCCATGAGGTAGTTCCATCATTCAACATTATCCTAGGCATATTTATCTTTACAAATATTGCGTCGTACGTCCATTTGAGGAGTAAATAGCTCCCTGGTTTGTATCAAGATAAGCTGCTATATCACTCATTTTATGTGCACTGTGTGGTAACGCATGACCGCAGCAATGCAGATTAGTGCAAACCGGGTCGCTATTTGGTCTTCAAAAGGGTCCGGATTTGATAAAGTGCCGGCTATTGAATAGGATCCACGGTTTTTATTTGGGCTTCAAAAGGATCTGGATTCGACACATGCCGATTAATCATAGTAGCGTAGTGCCATCAGCCTGCACGGTTTTTACTCCCACCACCGTCATAAACCAGAAATTCAACATCAGCTACACCAGCATTCTGATTTAATGTGGGCACATACTATAATAGTAAAATTGAGTGCAAAAGACATCTTTAATTCTTAGTTCAGCTTCCATTTTTTTTTCTTCTCTGAGTTCCACATGTCTCCCAAATGCAGTTTCCATCTGGGCGCCATGTTACACGTCTAGATTTCTAGTATAACGAAACTCCGCAACGTGTTACCAGAGGAGACACCGGGGATCCTGCAGTAATATTCCGTGATTGGACAATTGACAAGTGATGTCATTCACGTTGTCCAGTAGAATTAATTCCAAGAGCTAAATCCTAACCGGCCTTGAGCGATGTTAAGATGACTAAATGATGTTGCTACAAATCTGCGATTTTGCAGGAGTATAAGTGACTTTGTGGTGTCATTTCGCGCCGCTCGCTGATGCTCAATATATCACGAAAGAACAAAAAAATGGGTGCACAAAATAGTTACGAGGTGGCAATTTCGGCATATTTTGGGCGAGGCGGCATAGAAAAATGACGAGGCAGCCTGCCTCACACGTCATATACCAGGGGAAACACTGAAAAGTGGTGCCACCTACTAACTACCACTGGTAGAAAATATGATATACAACCGGCTCATTAGCAGTTACCCCTGGTAGACAGTTAATTAATAGCGACACATTATAAGAAAGTGTGAAGCTATAAGTACAACTGTAATAATGTATGTGGCCAATTCTCTCAATTGTTGGCTGTTGGTAACAATCTATATCGATGGCAGATCCCTGTGTTTCTCTGCCATCTTCTTTTTGCCTCCTTTAATCCTACAAACACTAATAAGAATTTTCGTTTTCATCACCAGACATGTGGTATCTGTCGATAGATGACAGATTTTTCTAGCTGGCTTCAGACATGGGGTCAAATGCATTTAAATGCGACTGATCCAGTATTTGCATTTGAAAATTTGGAGCCAAAACTATTTTAAACTCTGAAAAATCAAATACTTTTCAAATACTTATAGCATTTAATTCTATCAATGAAAACTGTTATCACAGCTGTGCTTAATTAAATTGTTGCTTGGTATAGGCAATTGATACAGGTCACTCATGTTACTTATGTGGTCACAGAGGCATGACATTCACTGTGAGAAAACTGGCCTATAGCTCTTTTATTAGCTGACCAACTGCAGCCAGTTGCATGCTTTGATTATTAACTCAGCTTTAACTTGGGTCATTATCAGATGGATGATCAGTGTATCAGCTGGCCTGCCACAGGGTCAGGTTAGCAAGCATTTAATTAACAGTGGGTGGCTTAATCAAATTTTATTGGAAGTGGGCACAGGAAATGGAAAACAGGATTAACCTGTCACAAGGGAAAAATTTAACAATGTGTGACCAAGTATAGCATGGTACTATTGACTTGATGAACTCCTTTAATTCTGGATAAACAATGGTCAAGTATAGCTCTTTTTTGTCATTATTTATTGAGCACGAGGACGTCAAGAGAATTAGAAAAGTAGTTGAAAAGTATTTTTTTAATACTTTTGAAAAGTATTTGCATTTGACATAAACAAAATTTATTTGCATTTGAAATGTCAAAAGTATTAGCATTTGCATTTAAATACTTTTCAATGTATTTGTCTGGCTGGCTTATATTTTATTTCAAGCAGGTTCGATGATAAGTAATCATAATCTGGCATACGAAACATGTGATATGGATGACACTCAAATTTTTGTAATGTTACTACCGGTGTATCCTGGCCCCTGTGTAATGAATTTATGCATCCAGTCATGTAGATCTTGATAACCTTTTGTATGTTTTCTGTTTTTTGGATAAACATATATGTATATATAATATATATTTAAAGACTATTATTTACGTTATGAAAGAATGTGTTGAATTAAGGGTAGCCGTTGGTCCTGTAGTAACTACAGGACATATCTTGGTGAAAACTCATCATACCTTCATAAAATTTGAGGACTATATTAGTTTGGTGAAGGTTGTTGAGCACGTGAAAAATCTGTTAATTGGGAATGCTTAATACGTCAATCTATTGGCAAATTATGACATCCCAAAATGGCAGAAAATTTAATTTAGACCCAGCAGCTACCCTTAAATAATTTTACATCATTTTGATTTACAGGTGAAAGTTCAACGGAAAGTAGTAGTTCAGGTGAAAAAGATGCACAACATGGCGCAGTGGTGCCTCACTCGGGAAGGGTCGAGTCGAGCAATGACCTACTTCTTGCTGCTTTACTCGAGCACCTGTGTTCACTCTACATCTCTGACCATCGACGGCGTAATCATCTCTTCACACGTGAGTGTTACTGCATGAAACATACAGAAAACATCTGACAACAGTTAAATCAGAGAAAAGTAATTTCACATTTCCATATTATTCTTGGGTTTAAATTTTTTTTTGAAACAATTGAGGTAACCAAAATGCACAAGTTGTTAGTGTATCATGGCCAGTTTGGACTGCATGTACAGTACATCCAAATGTTTACATCTGATTCACTGATGTAGTCTAGCTTTCATAAAATATAAAGGCATACGTTGCGTTTCCACCCTAAATCCTTGGCAATCATTGCAACAATAACTTTTGCACATCCCTGTCCATAGATTTTATCTTGATTAACTCTTTTTTTATTATGAGTTTTGGACTGGCTAATATGTTTGATGTTTGCAGTGTTATATGGCCAGCTGAAGAAGATGAAGCTTATTTGTCCTGTGGCTGGACTAGATGAACTAGGCAGCATCCGCAGTCAGTACAAAGTTGGCTTTATGAAGTTGGTGCAGGCGGCTTTGGCCACGGTGGACAAGGTACAGCAGAAACAAAATATTTACGCTGATGGAGCGAAACATTTTATTAAATTTGTGCCACAAATAGACTCCATCTATAGTTGACATTAGAACCACAGTTGTCAGACTTGGTGGCCTTCAATGGTTGGAGGAACTTTGCTGTAGCCTTTGGCCTTTTGAAACATGATTGTATGTAGGTGTGTGTTTGCAATGAGCTTGCATGTGTTTGTGTGTGTGTGCACGCGCATTCGTGCTGGCGTGTGTGTGATTCTGCTTGGGTGGGCGTGCGTGTGTGTGTGATTCTGTGTGGGTGGGCTTGAGTGTGTGCGTGCATGCGTGTGTGATTCTGTGTGGGTGGGCTTGAGTGTGCGTGCGTGCGTGATTCTGTGTGGGTGGGCTTGAGTTCGTGTGTGATTATGTGTGGGTGGGCTTGAGTGTGTGTGTGTGTGTGCGTGCGTGTGTGTGTGATTCTCTGTGGGTGGGCTTGAGTGTGTGTGCGTGATTCTCTGTGGGTGGGCTTGAGTGTGTGTGTGTGCGTGCGTGTGTGTGTGATTCTGTGTGGGTGCGCTTGAGTGTGTGCATGCGTGTGTGCGACAGTGTTAACCGTATTGTCTGTAATTATTAGTTGTACAAATAATAATTGGATGTTATGTTGACACGTTAAATTTTAATGACGAAATACTGCGATTAGATCAACAGTGTAATGGTTCTGTGGTGGTGACTTTATGTTACTTAAACCACACTGATGGCCTTTTCAAGTTAAATGTATTATTCTACATCTTTCCAGTTGTATGTGTTTGCAGCTGATGAGGTTGTCATGGTTTCCATGTGTTGACAAATTGCAGTGGTGCAATGGCAAGAGCTTTGGACTCTCGGGTTCGAATCCTGTGCTGTGGTGTTGAACCTTCCACGAGTTCGTTCTCTCTACATTGCTCCAGTTCACTCAGCGGTATGAATGAGTACCTGGCTATAGACAGTGGTGGATATTTGTGTACGAATAGTCTTCGTGCATTGATTGGATGCATCCCAGAGAAGTCGAAACGGTGTTCGATTGAACAAGTCTGCAAGGGAATGAAGTGTAAAGGGCTTTGAGCATTCCTGAGAACTGGATACTGCGCTATATAAGAACTTACCCTTTTTTACTTAATTTTTTGACAGGAGAGTCCTGTAGCACTGTCAACGGATGGCCAAGACAGAGTCCGAGTGTTCCTCAATCCCTGGTGTGTGGCTGAGAAAACATCTAAATAGTGGAAATTGGGTTCAGTTTAATTTTCAGTATGCTGTGGATGCCAGATTTTGAACCAGAATATAAAAGCATGCATATTAGAAATCTGTTCCAAATATAAGAAGGCTGTTGTAATGGGCATAACATAGCACATTTAATCAATAGTCACATCATTTAGAAAACCAAAGTTTCTAATAGGTTACAGCAGATTATGTGACCACTGTTGTTGTAGCTAGAATACAGTCAAATCTACACCTGCATACAATAAAAAATAGATAAACGAGCGAAAAATGAAGAACTCGGAACACGTCTCAAAAATGCTTTTTTGAACGATTGCTAGTACCATTATGGTTCGTCCAATCCCAACAATCTTTTGAAAGTTTATACTTTCTGCTATTTAAATGTATTAATGGTTTCCTGATAATCATTCCTAAAATAAACTATAAACGAACCTACAACCGTGCCCATTCCAGCTGCTTAGATACTGCGAATGATGTTGGTTCATCGACACAGTTCACCAATCTACCGATTGAGGCACCACTATCTGATTTCATGCTATAAACGCCACCCACTTTTAAGTGGTAACGAAACTGACATACTCAAAGTAGGCGTGGTGTCACAATCATGTTTATCAACCAACCAACACAACAAATTTTTACCCTTAATCTCTGTTGGTCGGCATACTTCCCAGAGAAGTCGAGATGGTTATCAATTGTGCCAGGGAGTAAAGTGTAAAGCGCTTTGAGCAGTCCTTAGGATGGGATACTGCGCTATATAAGAACTTACCTTTTTTACGTTGTTGTGACTTCATGCTAAGATTGTCGGGTTAGGATGAGTCTGTAGAATTTCAAGTTTTTGGACGTGTTTCGAGTTGTTCATTTTTCGCTCGCTTATCTATTTTTTTATAATATGCAACAACAGCATTATTAATAATATTACATGTTGTACACTATTGTATGGAACAGTTCATTGTTATACCATCACATAATGTGGTGTTTGAGCTATTTGCAAGAATAAGGCTGAAAGTTTGTCTGTTTGTACAAAAATGAACTACCTTCTTCAGAGAATGTTGCAATATATGTGTAAGTTTTCAGCTGTTTGCAGCAACTTTGCACAAATAAGGTGAACAGTTTATAAATGCATGTATAAACAATAATGAACTAATTGCCTCACCTCCAGAAAATAAATATTTGTGTAGGCAAGTGCCAGGTCGACTACCAAGTGTGTTAGACGTGGGACTGCACACATCTCGGTGTGAGGACGAGTTTGCTGAGATATCTAAGCTTGGAACAGGAGGATATGGGGAAGTTCACAAGGTAATAAACACTGAAATATTTAGCACACTATGTTAGATATTGTACATATACAGTTGCAGTTAAATTACCAGGGATAAAGTCAAAGATACAGTTTTGAAGGTATTCTGGTGATCACATGGGATTTACTGTTAACATTCATAAACATAATAAAAGAGGAACAATTATTATGCATGTTTTATGATAACAAGTTGAATTCAAAATTTTGTTATTGCACATATTTCAATAAGCTACAAGTACAATAAATATAGTTTGTTCGCAACCAGTAAAATTAACCTGTAATAATTTCACAAAATAGTATTAAATTGTTGGATATTAATGTAATAAAATTAATAAAGAAAATGTTTAGTTATTATATTGATAGCATTTAATGTTCTAATTAAGCGTTTGTTTTATCAATGAAAAGTCTGCAATAAGTAAATTAAATGTAACTAAATGTTTTGATGAGTTTATATAAATTGCAGTAATATGTATAAGGCTACATTTGTTTGATCACTACAAACTTACAAAGTGAATACCATTATTTTGATTCTGTCTGTGTTATAATGTACATTAATTAATTAATGATAACAACGTATTCTGTCCAGTCATTGCGTCCTTTGATTACAGGTTAGAAACAAACTGGACAATTGCGACTATGCAATAAAGAAAATATACTTCCGTGACAAGAACGTCTTTGTATGGGTTAAGGTAAATTTACCAGTTTTTCTATCCGATATGCTATATTCAGACTGGATGATGCTTTATTTTGTTGAATTTATACTTGTTTTGTGATATGATTGTTAAACATAAATTTGTTAAATTGTATTATGTTGTGTTATTCACATAAATGTAAAATGTAAAGGGATTTGCCAGCTAAAAAGAATACGAATAGGTTTTTTTCAATGTTAGTCAACTTAGTTGAGTATTCAACTTATTTATTTTTTATTTAATTTATTAAATTGACATATTTAATTAACTTATTTAGCTTGCCTTGCTTTACTTGTTTTATATTGTTAGCGCCTTATAAGCAGGTTTTAACCCGGATATATAGTGCTTTATAAAAGTATCCTAATAATAATAATAGTGATACTGTCATAATTCAGTGAATAGTATAATGGTCACTGGAGATGTATACCATGTGAATATTTAGACCGACTTGTTTCTGAATGTATTTTGTTTTGCTGTATAATATAATTTTGTTGCACAGATTTTGCGGGAGGCAAAACATCTTGCAGGCTTATCTCACAAGCACATAGTACGATACTACGCATCATGGCTTGAGTATTGCAACCCATTCACAGCTTTGGCAAGTAAGTCTCCTTGTCAACTAGTATTACTATTCTGTTCTTGCAAGAAACACTTGTAATTATTGTAGCAATTGGGATAGAATACATTGCAAAACCTCCTGCAATGCAATCACTGCGTGTTACGTATCATATTTTTAATTACAGATTACACACATCTAGATGTGTAGTGGAACATCTCTGTTAACGTCACCCTTGGGAGTGGCCGAGAGTGACCAGAATAGCGAGGTGACCATTTTAATGTGACTAATTGTTTCTATACTTTACTCATGAAAATAATTTTGGACTGTGGTAGGTTGACCTAAATTGTGAAGTGGCTGCATTACTGAGGTAACCTTAAAGCGAGGTTCAGCTGTATTTGAAAATGCATGTGTAATAAATTGTTGTAGAATTTTTATTCGTCTCTAATAATAAATATTCATAAACATCCTGTCAAAAATACATTTAGGCATACTTTGTGTTATTGCAGCATTTGATTGTTCTTTTAGCCGAACGATTTCAACCGAGCCACCTTCCTGCACTCCTGTGTGAAGCAGAAACCATATCTACAAAGTGAGTTGTGCTTATATTGAAATTATAAAGTCTTTCTTGCATGTAAATCCTTATTTGACTGTAGCCCTATCATTGTTCACCCTGGTGGAGGTTTTTATTAGAACAATTGATTCCAAAGCATTGTGATACAAACACAAGTGCAGTGTCATGACAATAAACGCACACACTAACAGTCAGTATGATCATGTTGAACCGTCACATCAAAAAACAAAATATATTTAAATGAAAACTTCCTACTAACTTTATATCGCCATGAAGCCATGATTTTTCAGTTCTAGTGATAGTCGTTAGGTGGCACAGTATTTCTGTGCATTTGAACTAGTAACGGAATAAGCCACTGCTACAGTGGGCTGTCGTAAACCTAGTTGTAGTGAAATCTCACACTAAAATGATTAACTTACTGTACATCAGAAAACCAAATCTGATTCACTGTCTGTGTTCTGTGTTTAAATCATATCACAGCGTTTAATGGGTCATAGGGCTTGAACGAACAGGTTTCGCATCCAGCATGGAAATCCTTGAATAACATGGAAGTTCATTATTTAAAAATCAAGGTCTTGAAAGCCTGGAATTTTCATAAATAAAATGTCAGACACCCATAATTCAGTCCTCTGCATATAGAGAAATACTGTAATGGTGATTTATAACTGCAGCCCTTGGTATGTTCCATGTAAACTAGTGCAGGTATATTATAATTAAGCTTCAAATGTATATTTGTGCAAATACTCCACTCAAATGTAAGTCCGTTTTGGCATTGATTTTTTAAAGGGACTTAGTCTGTTCATCTACCCGAAATTAACAGGCATAATAACAGGAAGTCTGCTGTGTTGAACATTGGAAAGTTGAACATCAAAGGGTATAGGAGTTAACTCAGCCCGACTCGGCCATATTGCCAATAAAGTTTGTTTTAAAACTGGATATTTTGTTTACTATTTGACCATATATCCTTGGTCGTACCTCCAAATTGCAACCATCGTTACAAGCTTACCAAACACAATTTGGCGGGCAGTATATCTTCAACATAGTTACTATAGTTTAAAGAACATTATATTAATTAATAAACTAGGAACTAGGAACAGGCTGCCTCCTCCAGGAAGCCGGGAAATACCAAGTAATTTTATAGTTGCTCAAGTATATAAACCCTGAGTAGAGTATGAGGAAATCTCGCTAAGTTCTCCACGGTGTCTCTGTTCCAGTGGAAAATCAGACAGCAGTAGTCATGGCATCACCTTCGAGACTTCTGCCTCCATACCACATGACAGCAGTTGTCATGACAACCAGCACAGCCATGGTTACTCCCGTTGTCATGGCAACTCAATGCATGGCTGGGATGATGAAGCAACCGGTGACTCCCCCTGGTGTTCAACTGCTACTTCCGGGATACTGAAGGTAGGACAGCAGAAGATGAGCAGTTATCTGTCTTAACTTTACTACAACTATACCCACAGTGTTTCTTGTCAGAGCAGTTGTTTATTAGCTACAGATAACAAACTATTTATATATTTAGTAGGCAATCCAATTTATTTATAAACAATACCTATTAATGTATGTCCTATTCACCTTGTTCCAGATTAATGTACTGTTTTAATGTTATGCTGTAATTTTATGCAACAAGGAAACTGATTGTAAAATTATTTTGTCCTGGTGGTCCTCGACATAAGCCTCTTAGGGTTTCCAGAGGATCTCCTTGGTTTCAGCATGTGTTAATGTAATCCATTATAAATATGTTCAGAAATTTGTATTGTGACTGTACACTCGGGCATTCGACTCTTCTTCTGATCAAAAGAAAGATTTTTGATATACAGTGCTGAATGATAATGAGAACATATTTGCAGTTTAAGGTAGCTTCATTCATTGGATTCATGCCAACCTTTGTTCAAGAGATGCCACACTGAAGTGAATCTGCCCATTTTTTGAGCACTGTTTGCTGTACATGTTATGGCTTACTATGCTTGGGATGTTTATTCAGTGATCAAGGTTACCATTTGAATTTCACAGCATAGCAAACTCCTCATCACCATGCACAGTACAATCCAGAGTGTCGCAGCTCTGTATATCTGAATGTTCCTGTTTTCATGGTATGCCAAAGACACATTTCTTGATTCTTTCTTATGTCCCATCTTCACTGTCAATGTCAATGTTTATATCACTTAACAACACATCTTCCTAATGGGCACCACCCATCCTCATGTGCCAGGGGGTGCTGCAGATTACATCAGTCTCAGTACCCCCCGGCAGATCGCTTGCCGAAACTCGGAATTAAGCTCAGCCAATAATATCGCTTGCCGGCAAGTTCCGGTGATCTTCTGTGTGGTCTTCATGGGCTGTTTGGGAAGTACACGTAATTATTTGAATACACAATACCGCTCTGTGGCTCGCGAGAGTGGTCGAACGGGCAATTATATTGGGATTCCAGGAAATGGGGCGTAAGTCAGATGGGTTTTCTCACGGGTGGTAGGCGAAGTCAATAATAATTTGATTAAGCTAACTTTCACACAAGGCGTAGGAGATAAGCCAAGGGGTAGTGTACATAGTCACACCCTGGCTTGCGAGGATGGCACCACCAACTAGTGGGAGATTTCCTCCCGTGTAGCACTTCCTGACGGGAGGATTTCTCGAGGAGGTTCGACAAATATGTATCCACTGGTGGCGCCACCTTGTGAATGTCTTTCACCCAAATTCTGCACAACTCGTGATCTGTCTATGGTCTACATAATCCACACTTTACGGTCACCTCGGAAATACAGCCACCTCACTATTCAGGTCATTTTTGTCCAGTCCCGAGGGTGACCTTAATAGGGAGGTGCCAATGTACCTGCACACAATGGACATCTGCACTGCTTTTTGGCTTTACTCAATTTAGTTACATCCGTAGCTCATTTAATTATGTTGTACTTAATACTTACTTGTTCCTCTATTGCCACATTGGGCAGACATTTCTTCTTGTCTGCAGCTTGTTTCGCAGTCTAGCCCCAACTTTACGTGCATTTGTTTATATTCTCCTCCATAGTTTTTCTCCAAGCTTTTTGGGTCATCCTCTTTTTAATTTTCCTTCAGGCATCCATCTCAATGCTGTCTTTGTGATATTGTATTCCTCATTTCTCAAGATATGGCTGAAGAATTATATGACAATTATAGTCGTATGTAAATAAACTTATTGAACACCTGAAAAGCAACATAAAATCAGATACGATAAAAGTGAGTGCTTTTCATTTAAATGCAGGAGAGTGGGAGGTTTTTGGAGACTCTGGAGGTGTCAACTGCAGACTACTGATGTGTGTTCTCTTACAGAATGCGTGCGTGGTGTTACACATTCAGATGGAACTGTGTACACAGACACTGTGGCATTGGCTGCAAGAGAGAAACACGAACATCTCATCAACACTGTCTAGTCACGGTAAATTGACACAAATTTACTTTTTGCAAAGTGTTGTGATTTGAGCAGTCAGAATGAAACATGTTTTCTCATGTACCATACCATGTTTTCTCATGTACCATACCATGTTTTCTCATGTACCATACCATTTTCCCATGTACGTGCATTCGGACACCATGTTTACAGACAGCCTATAATTCTATGGCAAATAGCAACCGACGTGTTTCCCGTGTCAGTGACTGCAGCATACTAAAATGTGGAGGGACAACCAATGTATGTATTCGGACACTGTATGTTTTGGACACCCTAAAAATATTCCTGTTTGTACTGTATAGTCTGCATACATCACTTGGTGTGTTTTATATTTCACCCCAGCTGACCTATTCTTTGAACTTCTTTCAAACACCAACTGGACTTCTATGGGAAGCATTCAGCCATGCTGTAATTACAATTTAAAGACTTCACTCACTGTCTACAACTAAACATTTAATTACAGCATAGTGAACTGAGGCAATGTAAAACAAACAAAATTGTTGAAACTTTGAAACAGCAGTAATTGTACATGAACTTTGGTCCTGTCAATAGAGAGTGCAGTGATATGACTACCTTCATACCATGCTGCTATGCCTGTTCATTTTTCCACTGCTCTGCAGTTTCACAATTTGTTTGAGTTGACGCCCAGAGTGAACTCTTGTGGGTGAAGGTGAAAATCAAAGGTGCAAGAGATCTCCATATCGTAGCGTACTATCGGCATCCTAACAAAACTGATCGAGACCAACTTGACTGCATTCAACATAGCCTCAACAAGATTCCTCACAATTCTCATATATGGCTTGGGGGAGATTTCAACCTCCCAGATATAGACTGGGAAACAGAGTCAACCTGTCCATATGGAGTGCATCCAGCTGTCTCTAACCATCTCTTCTCAATCACCCAAAATGCAGACCTTGAGCAAATAGTGCATCAACCAACCCAGACTACTGATGACACAGCAAGCATCCTCGACTTGTTCTTCACGAACAACATGACCCTAATCAACAACGTCAACGTAATACCAGGCATTTCTGACCATGATGCAATCTTCATCGAATCAAGTCTCAGACCCTTCATTGTTAAACGGGCCCCACGGAAGATTTTTATGTATAAGAAAGCTGATTTCAGCACCATTAGTGATAAACTGAATGAGTTCAAGCCTTCATTTGAGGAAGCAGCAAAGTCCTGTGGGACCAACGAGCTGTGGACTAGATTCAGAGACACCGTCACCACTCTGATGTCCGACATCATTCCATCTAAAGAAGTACGGGGCGATAAGATCCACAAACCTTGGATAACACCCAAGGTGAAATCTGCACAGAGAAGACTGCAGCGACTCCACAGCAAGACAAAGAAATCAAGATCTACTTCAAGTAGAAAGAAATACGTATCAGCCAGAGCTGAAGTCCAGAAACAACAACGTCATGCATATTGGGACTATGTGAATAACTTGATTGACACCCCTGACTCCAAAGACGACACTATGGACAGATCACCAGCCCAGAAGAGGTTCTGGAACTACATCAAGTCACTGCGTAAGGATACTACAGGGGTATCCCCTCTTCGAGAAGGAGGCAGGCTGTACTCAGAACCCAAGGACAAGGCAAATATTCTCAACAGACAGTATAAGTCGGTGTTTACAAGAGAAGACATTACAACCACCCCATCCATGGAAGGCATTCCCCTACCACCAATGCCTGACATTACGGTTACAGAAGAAGGTGTCCTGAAATTCCTGCTAAAGACCAACCCACACAAAGCCACTGGGCCGGATGGAATCACGGCAAGAATCCTCAAGGAGTGTGCTCATGCCATCGCACCATTGCTCACCATCATCTACAATAAGTCGCTGGAAGAAGGATCCGTGCCAGATGACTGGCGATATGCTAACGTGACAGCTATTTTCAAAAAGGGAGATAGAAACACTGCCGCCAACTACAGACCAGTTTCCTTAACCAGTCTCTGCTGTAAACTGCAGGAGCACATCTTGGTCAGCAATACATTGAAGCACCTAGAAGAACATAAAATCCTCACTGACTGCCAACATGGTTTTAGGGCCAAGAGAAGCTGTGAAACCCAGCTACTGACATTAAGTCATGAAATAGCAAACATTCTGGACCGGGACAAGCAGATGGACCTGGCTATATTAGACTTCTCGAAGGCGTTTGACTGAGTACCTCATCTGCGACTCGTGTTAAAGCTACATCATTATGGGATCAGGGGATCCACTTACAGGTGGATCGCTGAATTCCTGTCCAACAGATCTCAGCAAGTAGTCGTTGATGGAGCATCATCCGACCAAGCCTCTGTTATCAGTGGCGTACCCCAGGGCACGGTCTTGGGGCCACTCCTGTTCCTCCTGTTTATCAACAATCTACCTAACAACCTTCACTCCAGCACTCATCTATTTGCTGATGACTACATCATCTACAGGGAAATTAGATCTATGGATGACTGTCAAATTCTCCAGGAAGACCTATCCACCCTAGCATGCTGGGAGAAGAAGTGGGGCATGGATTTTCACCAACAAAAATGTAATATCATGACCTGCACAAGATCTAGGAAACCCAAGTCCTTTAACTACCAACTTAAGAGCCATACTTTAGAAGTCTCCACCTGCTCAAAGTATTTAGGCGTTGATCTGCAAAGAGACCTCTCTTGGAAACGACACACTGAGTGATCAGCAAAGAAAGCACATGGCATGCTGGGTTTCCTTAAGCGGAATTTGAAGTCGGCTAGTGAAGACACAAAAACTAATGCCTACAAAGCCCTGGTAAGACCCCACATTGAATACTGTAGTGCCATCTGGAATCCTCACCATCAGGACCAGGTAAATAAAGTTGAAGCTGTGCAAAGGAATGCCGCGAGATATGTCACCAACAGATATCAAAACACCAGCAGTGTAACATCCATGCTAGACCATCTGCAGTGGGAGTCTCTGGCATCAAGACGCACCAAGACATAACTGACCATGCTCTTCAAGATCATCCACAACTATGTTGATATCGACCCTCAACCCTACTTCTCCCCTGCCTCATCAAGAACTAGATCCAATCATTCCCTGAAGTTCCGTCAGCTTCCTGCACGCACAGATGTATTTAAATTTAGTTTCTTCCCCAGGGTCATTCCTGTGTGGAACTCCTTGCCAGCACGTGTTGCTGAGGCTCCCAGTTTGGGTATTTTCCAAAGGGAGCTTGCCCAGCTTTCCTTCTGATTTATTTGTTTTTGTCCTTGCCCGAATTAGGGTAAATGAGGAACTAGGGCTGTGTCGGCCGGAGTTTATCTCCAGGGACCGCTATGGTTGCCGAATTGGCCTAGACCTGATACCTGAAAAAGACAATGGCAATTTTATATATCTTTTCTCTCTTCTCTCATACTTTTGGTCTTTTGTATATTTCCTTTTTCTTCTTTTTCTTTTGTTTCCTCCAACAATAAACCAACCGTTGTCTAGTGATCAAGATTGATCGGTCAACGTAATATCCAGATACAGATACGTTCTTCTCTTTCTGAAATAGAACATGACATATGTAACTTAAGCAAATCATGTAAACTTGGATAAATCAATTATATTTTTGCCGTATTATCCCCTATAGATGCACACTGCCTAATAGACACGCACCCCCCTTTTACAGAAGTGAAACCACTCACGAAAACTGATTTTCGGTAATGAACATGCACTTCAAAAATGCAAAATACGGTAATAATTCTGCTCCTGGCACCACCTTGTGGATACTATCTAGATAACAATTTATTGTACTTTTTTCCATAAGGTGGCACCACATTTATAATTTGAACGACTCATTTTGTTCGCGAAGTCAGGCATGTTGTCATAATCATGTAAACCTTCCTAATACTGCAGATGAAGGTTTGAAATAACATGATATTCACAATCGCGTAGCCGTCTGTAGCCACGAGGAAGGGTCAAAACAACGAAGTGCACTCCGATGTCTGACTTAACGTCTTCAAGAATCGCTTCCTTTGCACCCGCAGTTGGCATTGCCCTGTTGCATCGCTGGCAAACCGTGTGGGTTTTGATTATTTGAGCACCGATTCAACAAAGACAGAGGTTATCCTGCAACACCCAGTGATGTCTTCTGGCTAGTCGATATTTGTCAGTTTAGCACTCCTCAATATGTCAATGTGGCATTTGTCCGAACTCCGGAGTTATAAAACCAAAAGCACTGCTGTCAGTAGCTGTCTGTCAAGAGTGGCGCGTCGAGTACCGTCTTCTGTCAACCGAAAACTAGATGTTTTGGAAGATGTGTTGATTCTGTTTTTACTACGCATTGCTTATGTTAGAGTTGCACATGCGTGACGTGTACGCAATCTGTACATTCGTCCACCGCCTGCAGCTTGTACTATGTATGTCTTATGATAAATCAGTAGACGCGCACCCAAACCCAAGTCCTTGCACTTCCACAGTGCACGTCTATTGGGGATAATATGGTATTTATTTTGTAATGTTTCTTTTGTTGTCTTTCAGATGTTTATTCATTGGTAAACAAACAGGACAACACAAAGATTCTGAGACAGATTTTGAAGGCAGTAGATTATATTCATGGCCGCAACATCATTCATCGAGATCTGAAGGTGAGTTTTATACCCAACTTGATGGGATGTCATTATTTAGTAGCTGTTTTTGTTAAAAAAGTAACTGCCGTGTTTACAGTCCGAATGATATAATATCGATAAACTCAATAACAGGTGAGGTAAGTTTACACTCTGTATGCCTGGTAGTGTCAATAGTTTATGGCTGTTAGGTGCTGTTATGGGATGATCAAACGGTTTGATACCTACTGAAATATATTGTGGTCTTAGATTAGCTTTGAAAGAAGGATTACTGTATATCTAGGGATAAGCTAGATTGTACTGTATATCTATTTTAGCATCATAATTGCCCAAATGTGTTTTAATAAACCATGTTTAAAAATATGTTATCTGTTTAACTGGAATGTTTCAAGCAAATATTATGTTTGCATTGCATCTTTTTGTACGTGATACCAGTCATGTGACCCTACGAACACCTCACTCCCAAATATTGAAAATTGTTGACACTTGTTTGCAAATATACTGACAGATAAAGTCGATATTCATCAACATGTTTTTTTTAGTGTACCGGTAGTTCATCAAAAACACATTTGTATTGTTAAGATGTTAGAATATATGAAATGTTTCAGGGAAAAACACAACATCCATTTCTATTGGTTTTAAGAGAAAACTCACTTTTGTGTTTCATCCTCAAAACAAAGGCTGAATATACTATAAGTCCACAATCAAAGAGAATTGTAGCAAAAGCTGAATACATTATAAGTCCAAAATCAAAGAGAATGGTAGCAAAGGCTGAATATATTATAAGTCCACGATCAAAGAGAATGGTAGCAAAGGCTGAATATATTACAAGTCCACAATCAAAGAGAATGGTAGCAAAGGCTGAAATATTTTTTGCAAATTTGTTAAACAAAAGATGATATTAAATTATTTTGTTATCAAAACATGACATTTCCATGTCTTTTTTTGTCAAAATGCAATATATCCTTACAAAGAACGCCAGCACACGTAACGGGAAGAGGGGCAAGTTGGTAGTACATAACATGATTTTACAATAATAACGTTCCGTCCTTAAGCCTTACAATTTTATATTGAAGATGGTTTGCTTTCAGTGATGTTGGTTGAACCATCTCTCTTCCCGTGACAGTTGTAGAGTAACAACCTTGCTGCAACAGAACACTAGCTATAGACACTAGTGGATATTTGTGTACGAATAGTCTTTGCGCATTAATTGCAGCATGGCTGAATGCTTCCCAGAGAAGTCAAGATGGTGTTTGATTGAACAGGTCTGCCGGGGAGTCAAGTGTAAAGTGCTTTGAGCAGTCCTGATGACTGGATACTGTGCTATATAAGAACTTACCTTTTTACGATGCTTGACACCAGCTGTACTTATGTTGAACTGTTTTCAGCCCAAGAACATTTTCCTTGTCATTGGTGACAACAGTGAGATTCACGTGAAGATAGGTGACTTCGGTCTGTCCAGGATCGCTGCGACAGACGTGCCGTTGACTCCCAGTCCAGGCTACCAAGGTACCAGCTGCACGGGAAACTTGGAAATTGTATCTATGTATCAATGTGCTAACTGTGATCCGTTGTAACTGCATCTCCTCCCAGGCATGTCCTCCCAGGCATTGAGGTCAATGCGCCATTTTCTATGTTCGTTTGTTTTGAAACACAACAATAGTTATTGTTTACAATATGTGCTTATCTAAAGGGTCTTTCTCCTACCTGAGAGAACTGACTGGTGAATCACTCTCCTCAGTTCGATGGAATCTGTGTGTATGGATATATATTAATAATGTTACACAATCGTTTTGGTACAGCATTTGTGGTTGTTACACAATCATTGTGTTGTTACGACAGTTGTGCCTGTTAGTTACACAATCATTGTTTTGTTACAGCAGCTGTGGTTGTTACACAATCTTTGTGTTACGGCAGCTGTGGTTGTTACACAATCATTGTGTTGTTACAGCAGCTGTGGTTGTTACACAATCTTTGTGTTGTTACGGCAGCTGTGGTTGTTACACAATCATTGTGTTGTTACAGCAGCTATGGTTGTTAGGCAATCTTTGTGTTGTTATGGCAGCTGTGGTTGTTACACAATCTTTGTGTTGTTACGGCAGCTGTGGTTGTTACACAATCATTGTTTTGTTACAGCAGCTATGGTTGTTACACAATCTTTGTGTTGTTATGGCAGCTGTGGTTGTTACACAATCATTGTTTTGATACAGCAGTTGTGGTTGTTACGCAATTTTTGTGTTGTAACGGCAGCTGTGGTTGTTACACAATCATTGTTTTGTTACAGCAGCTGTGGTTGTTACGCAATCTTTGTGTTGTTATGGCAGCAGCTGTGGTTGTTACACAATCATTGTGTTGTTACAGCAGCTATTGTTGTTACGCAATCATTGTGTTATTATGGCAGCTGTGGTCGTTACACAATCTTTGTGTTGTTACGGCAGCTGTGGTTGTTACACAATCATTGTGTTGTTACAGCAGCTATGGTTGTTACACAAACATTGTGTTATTATGGCAGCTGTGCTTTTTACACTAACAGTGTGTGTTACAGCAGCTACTGCAGACACTGATGGTTGTTACACAAGCGGAGTGGGCACCACAAGCTATGCAGCTCCAGAGCAATTAAACAGCTGCTGTTACAGCACCAAGGTATGTTACATCATGAGGTATGTTACAGCAACAGTGTATGCTACAGCACCAATTTGCCACCAAAGTATGTTACTAGGGGCACATCCAGTTGTAATTGAGGGCAACCCAAAACCTCCAATTGCACCCCCCTTGAGGCTCGCTAAAAAAACCTTCCACTGGCAGCCGAACCAAATGAATATTTGCTGTGCTGAGCCGTGGTTTCAGCATGACTCCGCAGTCGGATCTTGACATCGGAAATTGGGGATGGGGGAGTATACTGTTGTACATTTTTTGGAGCCGTTCACGATTTCGGAAGCTCGCCAAAAACCTCCAATTGCCCCCCGAGACTCACCTAAACACACATTCTAAAGGGGGTACGCCACTCTAGCGCAGGCATATTTCAGCAAAATTCCAAAGGTCTAGGTGGTTCATCTGCCCCTCAGCCTCCCCCCTGTATCCGCCTGTGGTTGCAGCACAAACATACGTTAAACTTACAGAAACTAGAGCTGCTGTGTAACAAAGTACATTCACTTAATTCCTTTACTTGAGTAGACAGGCTGACTTTGCTCGAGTATTTATGTACACATTTTTAAAAAAGTGTACTATTACTAGTGCCGGAATACAGTTATGTGTACTTTCCTGGATGTAACAAATAATCTGTTATTTCTGAGTTATTTTTCGAAAAGTAAGATCCCGGCTGGCACAACTAGCAATAGTATTTTCAACTGAGTGATTCGCTAGCAAGCATCTGCAAGATTACCAGGAAGCGAGGGGGGGTGTATGTGTGAGAGTATTTGTGTCAACCTTGTATCTATAATGTACGTTTATCAAAACTTCAACTGCAACTACACGGGTAGTACTATATGTTAACTTCAAGTACAACTAGTACTATATGTTAACTTCAAGTACAACTAGTACTATATGTTAACTTCAAGTACAACTAGTACTATGTGTTAACTTCAAGTACAACTACTTATTTTCATTTGTTCATCAAGTAATTTTTGTGTGTGTCTTCTTGAGTAGCTTTTTCCAGTTACCTGTACTTTTGCTCAAGTACAAAATAAATGTACTGATACCATGGTCCGGTTTCATGAAGCGGCTAAGAACGGTCTTCGCGCTAAGATGATTGTCTTACTAAATGACGCGGTTTTTAGTCCTTTGGCCGAAGGTCCAAGGGACTATTGCCATCACTCTGCATCTGCCGTCCGCCGTTAGCTGCCGTATCTCAGAAACCGTTCAGCAACTTTTTCTCTAATTTTGCTTAGACATATCTTAGGGCACTGCCACTATGCACGAGAAATCTGCATTTGATTGAATCATGCTAAGGGCTCCCTAGGGCCTCTAAGGACCCCAAAACTGGTAAAAATGTAACATTTTGCCTATTTTTTCAAAAACTGTTCAGCAACTTTTTCTCTAATTTTGCATATACATTTCATGTGGTAGTGTCGCTGTACACAATAAATCTGTATTTGATTGAATCATTCTAATGGCTATTTTAAAAAAAACTCTTAATTAACTTTTTCTCTAATTTTGCAAAAACATTTTGTGTGGTAGTGCCACTGTACACAAGAAATCTGTATTTGATTGAATCATTCTACGGGCACCAAAGGTCCCCTAAAATGCAAAATTTGCTAACTAAATCGTCTACTGGAGCAGCAGATCTATCATGCTTCCAGTCCTTTTGTTCAACTAATCCCTTTTCCCACAACATCTGTCACACTTCACTGTGGCTGACTGGTGGAAAAATTGATTGAATCATTCTAGTATCATCAGCATATAGTAGAACATACATTTGCAAGAAAATGTCTACATCATCATCACTAAGGTTGTAAATTTCACCAGCTGCCATGTCAAGTCCCTTATAATTATGACTACCCCGGTAACGGTGTTCAAAATCATTCTGGTAAAAAGCAAATAACAAAGGAGACAAGTTTTCTCCTTGTGGTAACTCTACATCACATGAGAAGAAGGCTGACACAGCCCCCCAAAATGTTTACACTATCTAGTGATGTGGTTTTGAGAAGGGCCCTTGAGACTGTCCCCGAACAGTAGATTTTGTGTATTGTGCCAGAAACAGAGCGCTATTCCCCTTCCCAAAACATCTGTCACATGCGGAGTCTGTGTCTTGCATGGATATCTATTTTTATGCAGTTGTTTTATATAAGCAGGAAGTTTGTGAAATTAGTTATTCTTAGGCCACAGAAAAGTAATTCCCGGTTTCTCATCAATGCATGTATTTAAAAATATGTGCCACAACATTTTATTTTCTATTATAATTATTCCTCTAAATGCAAGTCGTGGTGCAATAAGTGAACAGTAAACATGTCAACATTGTACTTCCATCATAACCCTTAATGATCTGTAACTATGATTCACCAAAAAACATTTGATTAATAATTACTTACAGGGTTGTTTGATTTCTGCCGGGCAGAAACTGTTTCTGCCCAGCAGAAACGGCAACAATAGGAAATACATGCCATTGATAGACAAATGTGTTCTTTTTATAGAAAACGTCAGTTTCTTTATGTACCTGTCTACGTATGATAATCATTTGTCCGCCCTGTTCACAATAAACATCACATGAATGATAAAAGGAAGATCACTTCCACTTAACTTGTGGATTATTATTATTATAAAACTGCTCTGCTACTGCTTGGTGGCAGTTAATCAGTGGCTCAAGTTCAAATACATCAGGACGTTTTTCACACCTGCATGGTAGTTTAGGCTCAGTAATGTGCTGGCAGCCACTAAACCTATAGGCTTGTGTAAAAAAGATAGTTGGCAGAAGAACTAACTTCAAAGCGCCATTGCATCCATTTAGCCAGGCAGCAGTCACACTGTCCCAGTGTCTGCTGCTATGTTTGTATATATAGGCTTAATGATCCCAATACACCAATCTGTTGGCACAATGTCAGATACTAGAACTAGGTAAACATCTTAACAATAACTATAATTAGTTCTGTGGGGCTGTTTTTAAGTATTCATTTATAACATTATCAATACCACATTGATTTGCATTAGTATGTCATCTTGTTTGAATGGTCTGTTTATGTGTAATGGCCCCAAAAAAGGATCCCAAAACTGGAAAAAATTTACATTTTGCCTTTTATTCAAAACAATTTCAGTAACTTTTTCTCAAATTTTTCATAGACATTTCATGTGGTAGAATCACTATACACAATACATTACATCTGTATTTGATTGAATCATTGTAAGGGCACCAAAGGTCCCCTAAAATGCTAAATTTGCTAACTAAAATTAATTGTCTATCTCAGAGTAGCTATGTTTATAAGTTGTTGTGTATTACACCCAGCTGTGGATCTAAGATTCTCTGCCTGCTATTGTTTGATGGAAACTGTGACTAATATGTAATTGGTCACTGGCACAAGCTTGTGTCAACAGACAGCATTAAGCCACTAACCCTGTTAAACTGGACAGTTGCCTGTAGGTTTTAAACTGTGTCAAACAGTGAGTCTACCTTTTGCTCTCAGATAATCTGTCCTCTTAGTTTTACACATAAAGACATACTCTGGCATAACGTGATAAGTTTTTGTAGCAGCACATTTGTATTTCCAGTGTATCATTGCAACATAACATACACTGTACTTACTGTGTGCCACATTTGAATGTCATGCATGTAATATTTCCATACAATCCATTTGCATATATAATGTAAAACTTCAACAGCCGTTTTCTTCATTTTCACTTTTTGACCCCTACCATGGTCAATGCTCCATAACTTTGCCAATTTTTGTAGCAGTCATATTTTTTGAAACCGTGTAAAGCACCCTACCAAACCTTTACAAGAATGTAAGAAAACAATGTTACAATTTTTCCGATTTATCACTCATTTGGTCAGCCGGGGTCACATATAGACGTATTAGTCCAAAGAACTTCAGGGCCTCTTGGCCCATTTTTTAATGTAAGCAAACATAGGAGTTTATGCAAACATGTGACGCTAAATAATTGTGTAACTTTAAGTGCGCTTCATGAAACCAGTCCCAGTTGTGTAATGGGCCAGTGGCATATGGGTGGACTGAGTGATATTCCTCTTGGTTTCAGTCAGATATGTTCAGCGTTGGTCTCATAATGTTTGAGTTGTATCAGCCATTCTTCACCGAGATGGAGAAGTCCGGCTGTTTACGGCTGCTCCGAGAGAGTCACCAGGTGACGCCAGAGTTCACAGATGCTTGGCCCGAGCAGGTGCGTGTGTGTACGCTGTGCTATTGTCTACATGTGCTAGTCTGCACACGATCCAAAAATAGCTGCCTAAGTCATGTCCCATCAATGTTGTGATTTCAGCAGAAACACATCTTATAATCCCACATTAAATCAATGTACTGTTTATTTTCCTCAACAAATTTAAAACTTAAAAAACATGTGTTAACAGATTAAAAACCGAGAGACAATACGAATCAAAATGACCTTGTTTCACAGAACGTCACTGTTTAGAGTTTGTCTCAATTTTACCAATAAATCAAAAACTACTGAAGGTATATCAACAAATGAAAATTAATATGATTTTAAAGCTTGTGATCTGTGGAATCCAAAAAGGTACAACACTCCATTTCACCTATTTTACAAATGAATACCCACATTGGTGTTGCAGGCCACATGTTGCCATCTTATTTTGACAAGATCGCATCAGTTGACAACATCCCCAAAAAGTATAGCGTTATGTAATACTGGTTTGGTCATCACCACATAATGCGAGGAAAATAAATTGCTGCAGTGGTGCCACCTATGCACAAAATCTTTAGTACTTTATTATAAATCTTAAATTTTATTGTTGGGGTAGGTGGTGGTTTGTGCAAATGCTATGGTCGTGGTCCGCCATTTCTACCTCCTCCATGTCTCTCCTCACCATGTCCTTCTTTTGTACCCTTTGCCTTCCCCTGCTGTGTTTGCCCTCCACCAACAGCCTCCATGTCTTCATGATCACATTTTCTTCCTCTTTACCACATGTCTAAACCATCACAATCTGGTCTTATTTAATTCACGTGATATACACATCATGTCTGTCTCCTTCCTCGAGTCTTCTTTCATCTTCCCACATACATATTGGGTTTTAAAACTACACTGCAGCAACGTTGACCAAATGAACACTATTGCCGTGTCATTGGAACAAATACATAACCAGTTGTGAATAATGTTGATATTTGTTAAGTACGTAATAGTAAATTTAGTTTAAAAGAATTTTAATCTGTCTGAAATTGCAATATCAGTTATTTCAGTTTTGAAACTCACAATATTTGACGACTCCACGGATATGTTATATAGTTTCACTATTTATCAAGTTGCCTGTACTATATTGAAGTCGTGGCAGACAAGACTTGCACATGTTATCTTTACGGAGTTCATGTGAAAGTAACTATACGATGGATGTACCAAGAAATATTTGTATCCATGGATGTGACAACTCCTGCAATACAAAGTGTAACTTTAACTTGTTTGTTGTGATATTTTCAGGAGAAATGTATTGAGAAGTTGACTGAGGCGCCTGAAGAAAGGCCGACAGCTGCAGAGATTCTGCAGGAGGAATTCCTTTGTTCCAAGGATCAGGTATGTCTTTTTCCTCTACTGCTGTGTCATTCTTCACAGGTCTATGTACAAAACATAAACAGTTCACTTATTTAAATGAGCAGAAATGCCCATCCTCCAGATGGCGCTACATACAATGTATTCATAATTGACGTTTCTTATGGCATAAATTTTAAAGATTTTTCACATAACATATGACATGAACCCTAAAACTGGTAAAAACCCTTAACTGACAGGCAATTTCTAAAAATCGAAATTGTTACTTATGTTCCGAAGGTCGTAGATTAATCCCTGAAAGTAATCAAACTGTCTAACATTAACTCGCACGCACACACGCATGTACACATACACACACAGATAACCATCAGTGATTATAGTTATTTAATTTCAGATATTGTGTTGTCTTTTTAAAGGACACATAATCTCTAGTTTTTTTGTGCACATATCCATCAAGCTCTCATTCATAATATCAGAGTCATACACGTTGTATGGTGTGCTGGTTTTGTGAGTTGTGCGTAATAGTTTTTGCTGGTGTAAGTTTCTCAGCTTACGCATTGCTGTTGTAGATTATAGCCAATCTGTGCGGCAAGGTGACGTCACAAGAGGAGCAGATACAGTTACTACAAGAAAGAATCTCCCAACTGGAGCAGCGGCTCTCGGAGAAAGAGAGACAACAAACTCCTCCAGAGTCCACAAACAAATCTGCCTACACTGTTTCATAGTCAAAACTGACTGCGTTGACATTGCGCCATTTTATAGTGCTCGTCATTATAATCTACACTGCAGTTTGCGATTGTAATATAATGTTATTTGGTACTATGAAAAGCAACATGTGTGATGCAGGAAGAAGATATATTCACCAAGTGAAATGAAGGTGTTCAAGAACATTATTACACAAAAATACATATCAATATAGTTGTGTAAATTGGTTTCGCCTTCTACCATATTTTTTTATGAATTGTGTTTTCAAAAAATTTGCGCCATGTTAGTAACATACGTTTAGAAGTGGTTGTTTCTTTTTGTGCCATATTAGTGTGGTATTGTAGTGTCGATTAAAGTTGCAAGGGCTCAGATGTCCAGCTGTGATAATGATAGTTGATGGTGCCTCCTAGTCGATCTTTTATCAAGAAGAAGAAGTGGCGACCCCCAGTAGATGATATAGCCCTAATCCTTTTGTTGATTTTGCAATCAATGACACGATCTGATTTGTAAATAATGTGTGTACAAACTTTTGTAAATAAATAATTTATTTACGACAGTGGTTTTACTTTTAATGTCTGAACAGAGTGAATATTGGGTGTGATGTGAGTAGGGTGTTTTAAATAGAATTCCTGAACCTAAATAAATTAATTCAATGTGCTCCCAACAGCTTTAATTGTATGATAACAATTCCATTATGTTTGAATCACAAAATAAACAATTATATTATTCTACATTTTTGCAAATGAAAAATTTGAAATCTTGGTTAAAGTAGTACTTTTCCAGTACTAATATAGGCTCGGACAAGGAATTTCTTATAAAATGCCAATTTTGACTTAACACAACTTTTTAACTTATAGCTAGAATAACATAATATTAAGTGTGTCCAAGGACAACAACAGTTACTATGAGTACACAAATTATTAGACGGATGTGAATGATACTTCCAGAGATATTTCATCTTGAAAATGTGGAAATATGTTATTTTGGTAAATTGGCTCTTTGCAAGAGACGGGCACAAAATTGTAACAAATCACTAAAAGCAATAAAGATACGAACTTGTAGAAGATAAATCTGAAATGTGGATATTAAAACAAGTTTTATTCAGCAATGTCATTTCGTTTGGATTTTATTTGACTTTTTGTTTATTTTTCCCGATTACCTTGATTCGGGGGAAAATGTGAAAACTTCAAAGTTAAACGGACTGTTAATAAATACAAATCATCATCATCATCATCATTGTGCCGCCGTAGTACCCCGTGGTTGGGCGAAAGCCTCAGCATGTCGTTTCCAAATCTGCTTGTCTTGCGCTATCCTCTGCCAGATGATGCCCTTCCTGTACTCGTCTAGTTCGTCTCTCCACCGTCTCGTCGGTCTTACTCTAGATCGTTTCCCTTCGTAATTAAGGTCTCCAGGTTGTGATACGCGATGTCCATCGGTTATCTCGTAGTCTGCTGATGTGCCCTGCCCAGGTCCACTTATGTCTTCTGATTTGTTCAATAACGTCTATGACCTTTGTCGTCTGGGTAAGGCAGACGACAAAGGTGTTGCCGTTAACAGCTTGGGCGATATGGTGTCACCCAGTCGTACTCCTCTCTTGATGTTGATCTTGTAGCTCTTTTTGTGTAGGTGGACTGTCACCGAGCTGGTGGTGTAGGTGTCTTTCAGGAGATCAATGTACACATCTTATATCCCCTGTTCTTGAAGGGAGGTCAATATTGCTTGAGTTTGCACCGAGTCGAAAGCCTTCTCGAAGTCGACGAAAGCGATGCAGAGCGGGATATTATATTCTCGGCAGTTGCGACTTGTATGTGGTATGTCATTGAATACCTGCATCTGAATCCTGCTTGCTCTCGTGGTTAGCTTTCGTCTAGTGTCTTCTCTAGTCTATTCGTTAGCATCTTTGTGAGTAATTTGTAGATGTTTGATAACAGGCATATCGGTCTGTAGTTCTTTAAGTCTTTCTTATTTCCCTTCTTGAAGATTATCACCATCTTTGCGTTCTTCCAAGCGGTGGGTATTCGTTTTTCTGATAAGCATTTAGTATACAGCTTAACCAGTGTCTTCGAGATGATATCTTCTCCTGCTTTTAATGTTTCAATGTTTACATGGTCGTTGCCTGATGTCTTCCCGTTCTTCATATCTCTTAGCGCAGCTTCCACTTCCCATGGTGTTATCTCTGGTACCTCTGTCGGGTCGGTGTGAATTATGGTACTCTGTTCACTGTCATATAGCTCGGTGTAGAATTCTTCTATTCGTTCCATGGTCATACCTCGGTCTTGCATTTCTCTACCCTGCTTGTCTAGAAGTTTAATCAGTCTGTCTCGGCCTAGTGCCTGCGTTCTTCTTGCTTTCTACAGGCTCTTTGATTACATAATCGTTTCTATATGATCTCTTGTTTGTACTTTCTGATGTCCTCCTTCGCTTTCTTTTTGATCGATGGTCTTGCATATTTCTGCGTACTCTATTTGTTTTTTACGGTTGTCGTTATTCACCATTTCTCGTCGTTTCTTCATTAGTGCTCGTGTCGGTGACGATATTCTCGACACTACATGCCTGTTGATTGCTTTGGCTACACTTGTTGCACTTAGTTGGATCATCTCTGTTATGTTTTCGCTTATGGTGTCGATGTCGTCTAGTTCCTGTAGTGTCTCGAATCGTGTTACAGTATTGCCGTCGGCCGTCGCAAATTTTAATTTTCAAATGTGTTTATAAATTCCGAATTCGTATTTTCGTTTGACACTGGTAACTTCCGGTAAAGATGGCGACCGCTGTATTCACACAAATTGAATAAACACTTATAATTTATTCATTGTGTTTAATTAACGTAGATTCCGTAACATCTTATTCAATTTGTACTTTGTACATTCGCCGCTTGAAGGTCTGTTACGCTGGCCTGTCATTGTGGGTGGAAATTCACGGCTAGCCTTCGTTTTCCATTCTCAAGCGTTCAGCGATTTCCGATGTATGGTGCGCCGTCATCGTCATAATTACCGACACCGAAATTCACCGCAATCATGTCGAATCACGGTGAAATAGAGACTGTTCCTAAGACTTTGAATAAAGCTAAGAGCGACCGTGCCAGTACCAAACGCAAAATTACGAATTTCACCAAGGAAGGTGATTCGTTATTGAAAGCTGATGAGGGACTTCCAAGTACTGAATTTCGATATCTCGCTGAACGTATTCGAAAAGAGTTGGATGTTCTACACGTCGACAACGAACATTTTATCATCTTGAAATGCAGTGCGTTAGTGTTAGATGATGAATCTACTGATGAGAGAAGGGACTTTGAAGAACAAGTAATTGCAGATATTGAAAGCAACTACCTTGATGAAGTTAGAGACAGAGCCATACCTATGATCCATGAACTCATCAAGAAAGCTGAAAGTGTTCTACGCCGAGACTTACCACAGATACCACTTTTACCAGCGCCGCTCGCCCCAGCTCCGGCAGCCCAAATGCAAAAACTCAAGTTTCCAACATTTTCTGGAGACATCCGTGACTGCAAGCGGTTCAAAGAACTCTTCATTCATTTCACTAAACACCTAGACCAAACCGAATGTCTGTATCAGCTAGTCGAATCCATGCAACGTCCCGTCGAGAGGAAGAAAATCAAGCTGTGTACCAACATCAACAGAGCTTGGGAAATTCTTGATGAAACCTATGGGGATGACGACCGCCTCCTCGATACTCTTCTACATGATCTTGAGGACTTGAACTCGTACGCTACAAAAGGAAAAGTCAATCTCGCTGAAATGGAAAAGTTCACTGAAGCCATCCAGAACTTTATCACTCAAGTAGAGTGCATTCATATGACGCAAGACTTAAACGGTCGACTATTGGTCACACAAATCCGCCGAAAGTTATCGGAAGAACACTGCCTGTTATTTCTACAAAGAGTTGCTGATGGAAAGTCGGAAGACTCAGTCTATGGTTTAGCCAAATGGTTGAACTCCCACCTCATTCTTCTCAAGAAGACAAAGTCGCAAATCGAATGTGTTAACCAATCTCCGGTTCTACCGAAATCGAAAAGTGCAGGACAGTCTACGGTGTCCTCTGGAGCTAGAGGAAGAAAAGGTTATGGCGTGAAATCTGACTTTGTGAATACTCGGAAGGAATATAACACCATGTCTACACCGAAGTGCCCGATTCATCCTCAAATCTCGAATCACTTCTTGAAAGGCTGCTATAAGTTTCGCAATCTCCCACAAGCCGAGAAAATTGACTTGATGAACACTCATGGAATATGTCACCGATGTGGACATAACAACTGTGTCGCTGGAAAACATCCATTCAACTATGATGACTGTCAATTCATTGCGAACTGTCAGATTCCGACTTGTGGTATGAACACTCACTTTTCATCGATTTGCCCACGTGTGTATGGTCTAGACGGTTACAACCACTTCGATAGGAAATCTATCAGTGCCAATGCCTTGAATGCTGATGCTGAAAACTTCCATCCTTCGAAATCTCAGCCGATCTACAGAAACTCAAATCCTATGGTTGAATCCAGCAGTTCAGGCAAGGAACGTGTCACATGTGCTCTGCCAACCGTCATGGGATATATACGTTTTGGTGCAAAGAAGACCAAGGTCCGGATACTCCTCGACACCGGAAGTCAGATATCGTTGATACGTGAAGGAATCATCCCTCAGTCAGACACTTGTCACATGCAAGATTTCAACCTTACAACGGTTGGAGGTGATACTGTGAACCACAAACTTCGTGTCGTTGAATGTACCCTCGAAAGTCTAGATGGAACATTTAACAGAGAAGTCCGACTTACCGAGATGAAGATACCTTTTGGTGATGCTCAGATTGTCACCAATTCACAACTCCGCCGCTATCCTCATCTTGAAGACATCGATATCGTTGAAGCTCATGATGAGAAAATTGATGTCTTGCTTGGTGTGGAGAATGGTGACATACTCACATCAGAAGAACGTGTCATGGGTACAGACTTCGAAGATCCAGTTGCTGTTAGATGCCCAGGATGGTACATTCAAGGAGGTCGTGGTACAGAGGACATTCTTGCTAACGCAATAGTCAACTTCACACAAGTGTCCGCTATCAGTGATGTAGAAGATTTCTTAGGCATCGAACGTGTGGGCATGGAACCGAGACACTGCAAATGTGTAACTGAAGAACAAGATCACCTAGCGACGCAAACTATGAAGGAAAGCGTAGTCCAACTAACCGATGGTACCTACCAGATTCGCCTCCCATGGAGGAAGTCACCGCAAGGTTTGCCGAACAACTACGATTACGCTGTCAAACGCTTCATGAACCTGGAGAAGCAGTTCCGGAACAAACCTCGCGAATGGGAAGTTTACTTGAAAGTGATGGACGATCAACTCAACCGTGGAGTTGCTCGTCTTGTGCCGACTTTAGAATTCGAAGCAGACATCAGCCAGGGCAAAAAAATGTGGTTCTTGTCTCATTTCGCAGTGATGAAAGACTCCGTTACTACTCCAGTACGTGTTGTCTACGACGGCAAGGCTAGGTACCAAGGACACTGTCTGAATGACTACTTTGCCAAAGGTGACAATCTCAATGTAAACCTCTTTGATGTTGCGCTTCGCTTCAGAGAGTACGAAGTGGGTGTGATCGCTGACATTAGTAAGATGTTCCAAGCTGTCAAAGTCACTACAGAAGATGCCCGCTTCCATCGTTACGTGTTTCGCAAACATCCAAATGACCCGATTCAGGTTTATGAACTGCTCACTGTTACCTTTGGTGACAAACCTTCTCCTACAGCAGCAACTGTCGTTCTCCGTCATGTTGCTGCAAATAATATTACCGACGACTCCGAGATCCAGCGTATTGTCGCCAACCAGTTCTACGTGGATGATCTGAACGACTCCCAGAGATCGATCGAGGGCACTCTCCGCCTGAAACATAATCTTACCGTCGCTCTTGGTAGAGGGAACTTCAAGATCCGGAAATGGTTGTCGAACAAGTCAGATGTTTGTGACACCGAGTACTATCCTAAGGATGACATCGCTATGGCACTCGGTACATGTTGGAACCTAGTAGAGGACACACTTAGTGTCAAAGAAGTAACCCTCAACGAATGTACTCCGACGAAACGCAACATTCTCAAGACGACTGCATCCTACTACGATGTCTACGGAATGCTGTCAGGAATCCTCGTCCGACCAAAGATGTTGCTTCAGAAGCTCTGGACTTTTGGTCTTGATTGGGACACTCCAGTTAGTCCAGACAGTGACTTGTTTCAGATGTGGGAAAGTGTGAAGCAGGACCTGAAAGATTGAACGCTGTCTGATCCCAGAAAAGTTCCGCGGAATGTCGCCATTGCCAGAAGTATCCCTCCATGGAGCCAGCGATGCTTCCGAAGATGCCATGGGGATTGGAGTCTGGCTGAGATGGTCTGCGAAAGAAGATGATGATGCTGAGCTATCGTTCGTTTGCGACCGAGCAAGATTGACTCCGTTGAAGCAGACAAGTATGCCGCGTAAAGAGCTTCAGGCAATTCTTCTCCTGAGTCGCATGATGCTCACTGTGGAAAATTCTCTTCGGATTGAGATCGCCTACAAAAGGATATGGACAGACAGCATGACAGCCATTAGCTGGCTTCGGGGACAATCGAAATCCTTCCGTTCGTATGTGGCCAGTCGAGTCGGGGAAATAACGTATGACTTTGATCCCGTCACTGACATTGCTTACGTACCGAGTGGTCAGAATGTCAGTGATCTCGTCTCCCGTGGTGTTGATGTCAGTCAATTGCAGAAAGTCATTGATGGACCTGGCTTCTTGAAATTACCTCCCGTCTACTGGCCTACAACTCCAAAGAACGTCCCAGTTGACAAGGACGATGCTGAGCAAAAGAAGTTTCACATCCGCAATGCCAAAGTGCTGACGTTGAATGTGACTCGGCTTGATCCTATCGTCGATCGGACAAAGTTCTCCAGTTGGCCTCGTTTGGTAATGATGACAGCCCGGGTGATGTCTCTGAAAGACTTACCCAGGACCCAGTGGTTGAAGCAATTCGTATCAAAGATCTGTCAACTTCCGTCACGCCGAAGAATTAAAGAAGCTGAACTGTACTGGATTCGATATGCTCAGAAGGACCTTGACCTGGAAGATAAGCACATATCCAAGCTGAATCCATTCGCCGATGACAAACAAGTCGTCAGAGTGGGAGGTCGTATTCGCAACGCTCCGCTGTCCTTCGACATCCGTCATCCATGTCTCCTGCCGCGGAAAACACATCAGTTTGCTCATCGCCCGTGACAGACACAGGCATGCTCTTCACAGAGGACATCTCAGTACTGCCGCTGAAATCAGGAAGATGTACTGGATTGTTGGCGATACGAACTTCTGCAAAAGAGTGGTTCGTGATTGCAAGGTTTGCAACCGTCATCGAGGAAAACCTTTACAGCAAAAGATGGCCGATTTGCCCAACTTCCGCATCAAGCCTTTTTCACCTCCCTTCCAGACGACGATATTGGATTACCTGGGACCGATCCAAGTGAAACTTACCAGAAACACCGTTGCCAAGGGATGGTGTGCAGTCTTCGTCTGTGCTGTTGTCCAAGCAGTACATCTGACGTGTGTTCAAGACTTGTCGACATCCGCGTTCCTGCAAGCCCTTGAACGTTTCATCAGTATCCGAGGAGCTCCGGCTCTTATCATCAGTGACAATGCAACGTGCTTCCGTGGTGCTGACAACGAGATCCGTGATCTTCATCTTCGCTTGAATCACGACGAACTCTACAACCATGGTCTGAAGTTCGAGATCGATTGGAAGTTTGGACCTCCTGGTGGTCCGCATCATCAAGGTCTAGTGGAGCGCATGGTACAAGAAGTGAAGAAGTCCATGAAGCACTTAGTACAAACCGACAAACTAACCTTCATTGAGTGGGAGACTGTTTTTTCGCAAATCGCCGGTCACCTAAACAGTCGTCCTATCACTGCCTCGTCGTCGTCGCCTCTCGATGAACCGCCTATCACGCCCAACCACTTTCTCATTGGTAGGGGCGATCTTCCAAGTCCTCAAGTGCCATGTGAGGAATATGTCGGCAACACACGAAAACGACGCGAACTTTGCACCTCAATGGTTGAAGGATTCTGGCGCCGTTGGATGATGAACATTCACAGGCTCTCCCCTCGGAAGAAATGGTCCAATACTTGCGACAGCCTTACTGAGAGAGACGTCGTTCTTGTCGTGGATGAGAACTCCAAGCGTGGACTGTGGAAGATGGCCGAAGTCGTCAAGACGTACGTCGGGAATGATGACCTCGTGAGGGTCGTCGAGGTCAAGTTTGCAGATGGCCATCTATTGAAGCGTCCGGTGACCAAGCTGGTTCTCCTGATGAAGAGGAATGAGAGACTTGACATTCAGTGACATTTGTGACATTAATGATATTCAGTGACTTTTGTTTGTTCGACATCCCTGTCGAGTTGGTGTCCCCTGGGATGTTACAGTATTGCCGTCGGCCGTCGCAAATGTTAATTTTCAAATGTGTTTATAAATTCCGAATTCGTATTTTCGTTTGACACTGGTAACTTCCGGTAAAGATGGCGACCGCTGTATTCACACAAATTGAATAAACACTTATAATTTATTCATTGTGTTTAATTAACGTATATTCCGTAACAAATCGATTTCGCAGTTCGAGTTGGAATTCTTGACGTCTAATTTGATGTTGCTCATTACCACTTTGTAGTCACTTCCAATGTTGACTTGGTTGATGACAGTTACGTCAGTGACCATGTCTGGCTTGTTTGTCAAGATATAGTCAATTTCGTTCTTCGTTTCTCCATTTGGGCTTTTCCATGTCCATCCCCTCCTTGCTTTTTTCTGGAACATGGTATTCATGATTTTGTACTTTCTTGATGTTGCCCATTCTACCAAGGTGTCGCCTCTTTCGTTTCTCACACCTAGGCCAAATTTGTCTGTTGCCGTTTCCGAAATGTTTGTTCGTTTCCCTACTTGCGTCTCCCATCACTATCGTGTAGTGGGTTGGCTTTTCTAAGGTCTCATCCATGTCGTTGTAGAAGTTGTCTATGTCTTCTTCTGAGTATGATGTTGTTGGTGCATATACTTGTACTATCTTCAGCTTGTAGAGCTTTGTTATGCATATAACAAATTCTGCTACTCTGGGGATGATGCTGTTAACCTTCACTATATTGTCTTTCCATTTCTTGTTTATGAGAAAGCCTACCCCAGCTTGGCCGTTGTTCGCTGTGGAATGGTATAGTAAGTGGCCGCTTTGTAAGATAGTGAAGCATTCCTCTCTTCTTCTGACTTCTCCGATCCTGATCACATCCCATACCAACTTGGTTTCCCTAAGTTCTTCCTCCAGTTCTTGTATCTGTTCATCTCTTAGTGGTGTTCTTATGTTATATGTTGCTGTCTTCAGTCTACATATCTTCTCTCGTAAATCAAATACTGTTTAAACCCACATATATCATGATAAGAAATATTTGATTCATAAAAATAAATGTCTTAAAGACAGTGGTGGATATTTGTGTACGAATAGTCTGAGCATTAATTGAAGCGTGGCTGAATGCTTCCCAAAGAAGTCAAAGTTGTGTTCGATTGAACAGATCTGCCAGGCAGAAACGTTTAATGCACTTTGAGCAGTTCTAAGGACTGGATACTGCACTATATAACAATTTGCCTTTTCTTTTTACATTAGGTACACATCAATTAATGGCATAATTTCAGTGTCCGACTGTAGTGTATGCGAAACATAGTATATCAAATAAACAGTAAAACATTTTTGTATTTCAGATATCAGAGGGATTGTTCTGTAACAATTTAGTGATCAAGACTGTACACAGTCCTGAGGTCATGCCAGAAATGTTTTATCATGTCACTGAATGCATTTCAAATCGATTTGCTAGCATAAAATAATAACAAATCAAAATTAAACGCCACGGAATTACGACGCTACGTCGATCAGATTGGCCTATGACGATCTCGGCCACACCATCTACCATCAAGAGTTATTAAGTGTTACATTTTATTGTTTTGCTTTAATAAAATTGTTGTATACTATTTCCAAAGCATCCTAAATATAATAATTCATGTGAATTAATGCGTGGACGCAAGCTGAACGTCAGCTGTATCGCAATGCCGTAGATTGCGGCGTACGATAGTATTTACTAATGTATCCATGGATCATATTATTGTAATAATTATGTCTCTGACGTATACTATGCATATTACGATATGAATCAAAACACCTTACATCTGTGAAAGTGGGATAACAAGCTGAGAAAATATCGTAAAGATCGTTAACTAACGCCAAGCCAAGATCGACGGCTACCATGACACCCCTCACAACAATGATCGACTAGTCCGTGCGTGCATTGAGATGGTGACATAGATCAGCCTACTTCGTTGCAACGGGAAAGTCTAGATTTAGCAAAAAGCAAATACACGAATTATTCACTACAAATTATCAGTAAAATGCAATAAGTTACGCATGTGATATTTGTTTGCTGCTATATGCCATAATATACAGAAATACGTTACATGCGCGTAGAATACAACACTAACGACTTACTTAGAATAGTGCGAGTAGCGATCTGCCGAAGTGTCGCGACATGGGAAAAAATCGCACCAACTCTTTCGATACTTTCAAAGGCAGGCGTGCCCACAAATCAAATGTCATAAAGTTACATGTGCTGCATAGCAAATTTCACGCCGGATCGTGTTTACCTGCATTTTGGCGGACATGTTTTATTAGTTCAGCTTAGTGTTTCATGCCAATCGGTAGAGCAATCATTTATCTTCAAAATAAACTTTATTCTGATTGAATTGGTCAAAAATTGACACCGCGCGAGGTTTGTGAACGAAGCCTGTTTTACACTTCATTTTTTATGATGGCCGAGAAGGGCCATCGCGTTTTTGTGTGGCAACCTGCAGCGCCATGGATCGATGACGCGATGCGCGATGCGATGGGCGATGCGATGAGCGATGCGCGATGCGATGGGCGATGCGATGGACGATGCGCGATGCGATGCGCGATGCGATGGACGATGCGCGATGCGATGGGCGATGCGATGCGCGATGCGATACGCGATCCGCGATGCGATACGCGATGCGATACGCGATGCGATGCGCGATGCGATGCGCGATGCGATACGCGATGCGATGCGCGATGCGATACGCGATGCGATGCGCGATGCGATGCGCGATGCGATACGCGATGCGATGCGCGATGCGATACGCGATGCGATGCGCGATGCGATGCGATGCGCGATGCGATGCGCGATGCGATGGTATAAATTATAAAGATGCCGTAATGAGCATGCGTACGTCGAAAACGAGACTTTGGCAGCCATTTGTATTTTATTAAACGCATTCCTTTTTATGTTCAGAGCATGTGATGATGGCTGATGATGCTGACTGTACGTATACGGTTACATATATATTTGGTTTGCGCACAGAATTTGTTGTGTTCGTACTTCTAAATGTTGTGACGAAAGTCTGGGGCAAACATATTTCATAACATGACATATATGTACTTCTTCTACCGCTCAAATGCAGTTTTTAAATTGTTTCCGTCTGGATATCCTTGGTAGAAAATATAAAACTTATTTTGTATACATGGGAAGAGACGACAACTTTTTTCAACTTTCGCTTATTGCAAATGCCGTTCGTTTGTGTCCAAGTTTATGTTTCAATTATTATAAATAGCTACAATATTCGAAGTCGGTTTAACAAGAAGCATGTACATTAAATCATCGAAAAAACTGAATTTAGCCGTCATTTGCGTCACATGTTTTTTTTCTGTCTACAGTTTAATTGTTTCTTTTTAGTTAAGTGAATCGAATAGCTGAGGCACAGTTTACCAAACCGTAGATACGCTATAGTGTAACTGCCTGTCAATTGCAGCGATTTACGATGCCGCCCAATATAGCATGCGGCACGAAGTGGTAATTATTGAGACTGTCTGGTCATAGTTGTGTGTAGGCAACTGCTTTGATGTGGTCACATGTGGATGCGATTATTGTTTTGAAAAAGGTGCACTAGTTAAGCCAGACATATTCATTAGAACAGTATGATTATATTGTATGTGTCTGTCTGTTCCCTGATATGGAAGTACTGTGGAGGCAGTCTATCTATGAATCGCCTATCTTGCATGCCCCCAGTAAATTACAACCATGGAAGATACATCTGTAATATATTCCCGTGTGTGTGCGTGCGTGCCTGTGTGATTATAAACCTATAATTATAGCATGCATGTGTGTCAATTGTATTATTGTAAATACAGTTGTAGCATCATTTCCAGGTCAAATAAAGGTAACTGCTGCAAACTTGTCGTGTATTTTTCATGAGAGTGCATTTCATAATAAATGTATATGTTCATTTTAGTTCACAGTTTAGTAAGACAGTGTTTCGTGGCAGGATACAGTAATGTTGAAATCTGTGCGATACTCAGCCACAACGGAATATCCATCAGGTGTGTTCTTCATGAATATAATATGGTAATAATATAATAATCTCAGTAAAAAGCATAATGTGTTCATAGATTACATCCTCGCGCGCCAGGGGCGCTGCTGATTACACAAGTCTCAGTACCCCGCGGCAGGTCGCCTTGCGGGACTCGGAATATAAGCTAAGCCAATAATATTGCGTGCCGGCAAATTTTCAACCACATGATTTTGGTAATGTTATGTGCAATGTTGGGGGAAGTAGAAGTAATTATTTGAATACACAATACCGTTCAGTCCCTCGTGAGATGTTATGAAATCACTGGCTTCGTCTTAGAATTGAGGTGCGGGTGGGGCGGGTGTCTGCACTGTTCTCACGGGTTGCACAGTAGCGGCGAAGCTAATTTCTAGTTTGAATCAGCTGACCTCCATACATTGCGTAGGATATCTGCCAGGGGTAGTGTACGTTGTCATCGACCTGGCTAACGAGGATGATAGAGGATACTCTTTCAACTTGTATTTATCGTTTAGGTCCCTACTACTCAATTGTTTAGATAACTGTTGCACTTCCATTCGCTATTTGTAAAATGAATGACGGTATGTTGTTGAGTAACTGCGTCGCGAATGCTTAAAAAGTATTGATTAACTAACCATGAATATACTGAACGCATTAATGTTTACAAACTCAATTAATTCATACGTACACGCATGCACACGCGCACCAGGGTAAGGTGGTAGGAATGGAGGGGGAGAGGGGAAGAGGAGAAGAGGGAGAGAGGGAGAGACGGAGAGAGGGAGAGGGAGAGATGGAGAGAGAGAGAGTGAGTGAGTGAGAGGGAGAGAGAGAGAGGGAGGGAGAGAGGGAGAGAG